>OMNN01004312.1:3536-43877 GCA_900302755.1 Chromis chromis
CACATACTGTGTTAATGCATGGAGCCATGAGAAGACAGATGCAAAGTTCTTTCAAAGTTCTGAACACAGTCTTGCAGCGTGATGGTCAGAGGTGTTATTACATTTCCATTTTTTTCTCTTGTTGTTCCTGGTTAATGTGAAACAAATGTCTTCCATCCACAGATGAAACTGCCGATCCAATGCCACTTTAAAATCAGGCTTTATTCTATTTATTTGCTCGTTCTGTTTGTCTGGTCATGTTTGCTGCTATTCGAACATTTATTTCATGTCGTAATGCTTGGAAATCAAAAAGGTCAAAAACTACAGTCTGTGTCTCATTTGGATTCTCACTGTATTCTTGAATGGGCACAAAATATTAAACCATTTAATTTGCTTCTCATACAGTCGACATTAATAGCCCGAGGAGCTTTTTTTTGGGGTTTGGGCCAAAAAATAAATAAAAACTGGCGTGCTGATTACATTAGACGCAGTCGGGGTTGTTTTTTATGTCATTAAGGCTTGAATGCCATTAAATGAGCTCAACAGGTCATTTCCGAATGGTTTTAATTATTGCACGTTCATGTGAAATCTGTCACCCCAGAGCTGTTCGGCTACACAAAATGTGCTCAAATCATCTTCTTCCTTAACGCACTCCAACATCGATGACATGCACAGCAGAAACAAGCTGCCGATCGTCGTTGGGGGAACAAACTACTACATTGAGTCTCTGCTGTGGAGAGTCCTGCTGGATACAGGGGTGAGTGTCATTGACTCAGATACACCTCGCTTTGTCCTTTATGCCTCTCTGATGCTGTTAATCTCATTAATGTATTAATGTCTTATTATCTTCACCCCTCTCTAAAAGCAACCTTAAGGCACAGTGTATGCAGCTTTCCCACCATAAAGATAATGTAAAATGAAAAATGGTCCTTGAGCTTAATTCCTCGGCTGCCAACATATGAATTTTAAAAGCTGTCTTCATCCTGTGCAGCCATTTAATGGTAATAAAACTGCCTGAGGTGCCTTTTCTAGTCTTTATTTCTGTTTGTGTTGGACATTATTGTACATTATTTCTGACCCAAAGCACTGGTTTTAAAGAACCTAATAATCTATGAAAAATTTGGAAGCAGCAGCGTTTCAAGGCAGCTTTGGCAACAACAAAAAAAGTTCAATAAAATATGTCACACATAAGGAGGGCGAGGAGTCGGGGGATGGAGGAGACGAGGCTCCACACAGGAAGATGGAGCTGGAGAAACTGGGAGGAGCTGTGTTACATGAGCGACTGGCGAAAGTGGACCCCAAAATGGCTGCCATGTTGCACCCCAACGACAAGCGCAAGATAGCCAGGTGATACAACTGGTGATGTCTTCATGTGTGTAGGTTGCACTGGATATCTGTCTTATTTAAATGTACGATGGTGAGTTCTCAGTTTCTGTGATGTGCATTTTCACCATCCAGCCACAACATTAAAACCACCTGCCTGATATTGTGTAGGTTCCAGTCATGCCTCTAAAACAGCTCTGAATTGTCAGAGATGGACTCTGAACCTCTGGGGGTGTCTTGTGGTGTCTGAGCAGCAGATGCCTTGGGTACTTTGAGTTCTGGGCTCGGGTCTTCGTAGATCAGGATTGTTCCATTGTTGCCCCGGGGCGGGGCTGTGCTTGATCTGCAACAGTGCTGAGGTAGGTGTAGTAACATCTACATGAATGTCAGGAGCCAAGGTTTCCCAGCAGAACATTCTGTTGTCATCAAATGTTCAGTGTTGTCCACGTCACCTGTCAGTGGTTTTAATGTTGTGGCTGGTTGGTTTATCATATAGCTGCACCATTACTGCTCCATTTTAGCCATGTTTTATGTCACAGCTAATATTTTGCTAGCTTGTTAGAAGGCTAATAGGAAAAGAAACACTAACAACAATAGTGAACAATGCAACGGGACGTTTTTCCGTCTTGTGGTGCTGAACTTAACAATTATTGGCTCAAGGGTAAGCTGCAAGCTAAGCTAGCTAACCCCATGGCTACACTAAATGCTTAACATAGTGTGTACTGTTTATGCAGCGGATGCTACATGAACACTATACTTCCATTATAATTAATGCAAACAACAACAGCAGGCATGTAAACAGCATGTAAGGTTGTTGCTTTCTGCATCTGTGAGGGTCTCCATGACAGACCAAGCCGACCCCTTTGCACATGTCTGGATGCAGACGACTATGATCCAAGTACAGTAGTGTATATGTAAGAAATACGTAGATATGACCTACTGTATATGTATGTAATGAAGTCCTCCAAGCAGACCCCAGGGACTGGAAAAGTGGTATCATAACAAGTAAAGGCTCAAGGTTTTCTGCAGCTGTCCATGTGTGCACCCGCACTGAAGTATCACTAAGAACGCAACAACGACGTGCTCTGAAACCCATTCATTCCAATGACTGGCACCATGCAACAACAGTTTGGGCCAAACAAAGTGCATTTGCAGTGCGCCATTCAGCAGGTTTGCATGCCTGCAGCGCTATGACATATACCCACACGGCCAATAGAAATGAGGCATTTTCAATGTTGAGATGTTTGCAACAAACTGGGAACTTCCCACTGGAAAAGAAGAGGTGACTGGAAGTTCTGAAAATGTCACCTATTTAACTCTGTGCTCCTTGACTCCTGAGCAGTGAGCTGAACCCAACGGTGACCACAATGCAAAACTTGTTCTGTCTGAAAGGGCCTTTGCGCCACAGACGTCCACGCTGCGAACGTGACGTTAAGTGTGCGCTGCCATTTTATATAAATAAAAAAAGTGTACATTTTCTTTAAATCAAACTATGAGTATATAGGAAAGGCCTGTCTTGTATCATTCAGGGATTCTTCTTCGGACTCTCAATCACCCAGTCTGCATTTCTTTGCCAGTACCAGCTGGCAGTTGCTTTGTCCCTACTGTAGTCCGACTTAGCAGTCCGTACACTGCCGACTACAGTAGTCGGCAGTGTAAATGGAAAACGGTCTGCACTGAAATGGGGCCTTTTAAGCTTTGATAGGTTCTACAAAGCACTTTACAATGCGTTTCTCATTCACCCATTTATGCACGCACTCACACACCAATGGCGGCCAAGCTGCTTGACGTGGTGCTGCCCGACCATGCCACAACTGGCAAAAAATAATTGCTGTGTCATGTTGAGGTCTGTTCCCCCTTTTTTGCTGTGTCATGTTACATTATGTGACATTATCCTACACAAAAAGACCGATTCAGGCTTCCAAGCTTTCACACATAACAAAGCTAAGAAACTAGGGAAGGGATTATATTAATGCATCTAAATATGTAACTTTAATGCACAGAGGGACTTTAAGAATAATGAATTTTGTTTATCAAGCAATTATTAATCTTTAAAATCTTCCGCCATTGAAACACATCTAAAGTTAAATCCACAGGTTAACTACATTAGTGTGCGTTTCAGCTTCGGGGTACAGTGGTGTAAAGTATAGAACCCATTTGTGCATCAGACTTAGATTTTCTCATGCTTTGTGTGAGATCCTGAAGGGCTCATGCTCCGTCTCAGGCTGACATTCACAGTATGCAGCCAGGGAGTGTCAATTTACACACACACACACAGCTTGATGAGTAGCAGTTATGCTCTCTGGTCTTTTGTGTGAGCAGGTTAGGTTACCCTGCTCTTTAAGTTGACAGGAGACGACAGGAATCATCTTTTCCTCATAACCTCAGCGTGCAGTCAGGCATAACTAAAGCGTCTGGTTTGGATTTAAATCTCTACGTCTCCAAAGTTTCTGTAGCTCAGTGTGAATGTAGACTGTGTCCTGGTGCGAAAAAAGAATGTGATTTCACACAGTAGCTGTTTTTTCTTGATCGTGGTTTATATTTCCGCTTTTTTTTATTTCTTTATTTGTCCTCAGGGTGTGTTTCTGGTGCAGCAGTTGTCAACATTCGCTACTTTACAACTAGACTCTTAATTTGTGTCTCACAAGGGGAGTTGGAGGTTTTCATTTACATTGGATTTAATGGATGAGTGGATGGTTAAATCATCTACTGTAATCTCAGTTTGACACGCAGGGAGTGAAATGTAACTTGTTATTATACAGGGATCACGCAAATTTGTAGCAAACATGGGGAGATAAAATTGCTGGGTTGTGTCTGCAGAACGTTCCGGTGTAAAACGTGGGTTTTATTTAACCACAGCATTTCTGTTTGGCATCTGCAGGAGTCTTCAAATCCACGAGGAGACGGGGATCCCTCATAGCCGCTGGCTGGAGGAGCAGAGGGAGCAGGAGGGAGGCGATGGGCTGGGGGGGCCGCTAAGATACCCAGACCCCTGCATCTTCTGGCTGCATGCTGACATGGAGGGTAGGGAGGGAGATTTCCTCTTAACAGAAATTGTTATCCAATTTCTAAAAATGCAATAGAAATATGGAAATAAGAACTTAAATGCAGCATAAAATAAGCTTTTTGGTGTGTCTGTTTTAATTTCCATGCTGCATTTGTCCTCCAGCTCTAGACAAGCGGTTGGATGATCGTGTAGATGAGATGTTGTCTGCGGGGCTGATAAAGGAGCTCAGAGACTTCCATATCCGATACAATCAGCAGAAAGTGAAGGAGGACAGGTAAGGAAATCGGCTACAAAAAATACCTCCATCCTCCTGAATGAAAACAATCAGCCAGATCCTGTTCATCCTGAATGAATTGTTTTTTTTTGTAATTTCAAGGTTCGTTGTGTTTCTGATTTTCTGGATAGCTGTTTTGCTTAAAGGCCAATTCATGCATCCACAAGAGTCCGTCATCTATCCAAGTTTAGGAGGGTCCTCGTGGCCCTCTGTGATTGTCTGCCTTAAATTTGCAACCCTGTGGACTGTACTCAATCGAAGTATGGTGGCTGCACGTGTCCCAGCAAAAGAAATGATGCTAAAACAAATACTCGATCCGAGGCGAGGCTGTGTGAGGAGATTCACCATTAACTGCACTTTTTTAAATTCATCCAAGAGTTTGGAGGTGTTTTGATGGGTTTTGATTTGTACATGCTTTTCAGCAACAGTGCCCAAACAAAATGGGAAGTTCTAAATTCTCCAGAAAGCCTGTGCTCTCTCCGCACACCTCAGGAATAATCACACTGACATGATGCTACAGTCCAATCCGTAGCTGCTATATCCTGGAAAAAGTCTCAGCCAGCCTTTCAGAAACATCTACGGGAGCCTCGTGTGGTTTTCTATGTTTGATATCAGGGCAAAGCGACCGTCTGTGTACCTGTTGTAATGTGACTTCACTGTCCACTTTCAAAGTAAGTCCACAGGGATGTGGACACCATGAACTGGCCTTAAGAAATAGAAAAACGTGGATTTTAGGATTTTGTTTGCCAGTTTTTCCTGTAATAAGGGAAAGCATGTCAGATAAAGTGCGATGTGATGGACAGATTATATGATACCTGCAACATTTTTTGTGAAAGATCACTGCAGAATCAACATTATCTTTTTATTCTGCGTGATCTTCTTCCTTGTTTAACCCTGGTGCCCACATTACCCGTAGTGCAACGCAACCACCAACAGTTCACTCGGAGATTTGCGTGTGTTATTCTAGCAGCAGCTAATGTGCTTGAGTGGCTGTCCTCAAGCTGAGCTCCCTTGTCTTTATCCCCACCCACCCACAGGTTTTTCATTTTCAGCTTGTAGTCTTCAGCCCAAACCGATGTGGACTCAGGTGACATCGCTTGAGGCAATTTATCAGACTTGACACTTCTCCCTCAACTTTTATACATATTCAGTAGTACTCCCAAAGACCTGTAAACAGACTTTGATGTGTAGAATTGCCGCATTTCCCTTTAACACCCACGAGGAATGTCCTCCCTTCTCACAGCCAGGACACGCTGATATGGCTTGTGTTTTTAGCACTCTTTTTTTTTTACTCCTGTTTAGCTGCAAAACCAACTAAAATCCAACTCATCAAAAGCAGAATGGCAGTTTGAATCTGGGCCAAAAGCTAATGGGATATTTGTTAGACGGTTTGTTGTTATAAATGTCCGAGTCACACGGGTTCAGTGTCTGTACAACAGGTTCAACATCACATTCTCAATCCTCCTATCTAAATTTGTGATCAAGACACTGAGTCTGGACCCAGAGTTACCTCCTCTGTTCATGTAACCAGGGCAATAGGAGTGAACTGAAGCAGCTATCCAGTTATTTATTTCTTCTTCCCAGCCTGACAGGTCACTCTGTTCTGTGCGCTGTTGTCTCCCAATGGCCCAGAGATGGATTTAGATACAGCCCACACTGCGGGGAGTTCAGTTCAGATGGGACCGTTACTTCTTTAGGATGTGCAGTGATTATTAATAATTGCAGAGATAAGCCCCTCTGTACCACATTAGCATTACCATGGGAGTCTGGTGATCAGTACTTATTACCTCAGGGCCTCAGCAGTTTTAACTCCACACTGAATGGACATTATGGTGGCCCTGGAACAAATTACATACAGTACAATGCTGTCTGTTTCAGATGCTATTTAAAGATAAAGATTGTCATGATTAATAGTCTTCTTTCACACAATTACCAACTTCAGTCTGACATTTACTTAACAGTAAGCACATGATCAGTAGCACACTGCAGCTGCGTCACTCGTTCAGTGGTATAGATTCTGTTTCCTGGACTGTGAGTGCAGGGTGTTTCCTGCATATGGGGATTTTTGAGGCACCCAAATGAGGCATTTTTAAATGGATTATTTTATTGGAAATTGGTTAGAAAACCAAATGATACTGATGATCAAAAAAATGCTGAATCTCTAATCCGGGTCAGTTTCAGTCCAAGAAAAATCACCAGCAGTAAAATGATAGTGAAATTACTTTTTTAACCAGTTCTGTTTATTGGGATTTTATTTATCAAGCATAATATATATGTTTGATTATTAAATGGTCAGAAATAACAGGAAAATGTCACTAGTCTCACATAGCCAGACCTATCTACACAGCGCTGTGTCAGCACTGAAGAATGGTCTGGCTGCAACTCATTAAAAGGAAAAAAGGCTCTGGCTTGTTTGTGTTTCTTCAAACCAATTACAATGTCTTGGGCGGGGCTAAGCCCAGGATGCAGTGTCAGTGCCCCTGCAAAACAGTGATGGGGAAATTGTTTAGTTGGAACATTTGGAGGTGAGCACTGTCATTAAAATTAATTTTCTAAAACAACCAAGCAGGCTTTAGTTCTTGCACAATTCAAATATTTGGCAAAACTTGTCATTTTCAGCATGCAGGTTGCTGTTTAAAGGTGGATCTTGTTTCTTTTTCCTGCTAATGCTATTTTGAAAATGATAACACAGAGATACCATGCCAAGGAAGACATGGTAAATGTGTAAAAGTTTTTTTTTTGGTTCCTTCCCACCATCCTCGACTGCTTGCTCATAGGGAATCCTGGCAGGCAACTTTGGATTATTGGGTTCTCTGTTCTTTGTTTAAAATATGTTAAGTGCTATGAGATGACATATGCTCTGAACTGGCACTATATACATAAAATTTAATTTAATTTAATTGAATGTTTGCCAGAAATGGCCGACTGATACCTGAAGTGTACATCCAGTAGGCCAGACTAAGGCAGCACAGCCTCACTGCCTTGGCTGTAGTGGACTGATCATGCTTACTACTGTGGGTGGTCGCCTTCCAAAGGCTCATTCTGAGCCAACAAAAAACCCTGCAGTGATGCTATGTGATGATGTCTCTGGGTTGCCATGAGTTAGAGGGATGGCAATTTTGTCCATTGCTGAATGTGTTTCAAAATCGAACAGCTGACCTCCTGTGGTTGTATTATGGCAGCTCTGTCAGATGCTTTAAAGGCTGCCGCTGGTGATGTAAATCCTCAGACTCTGACCTGTCTGAAATGTAAAAGGTTTTGTAGACTAAAGCTAGCTTTATAGGGGTTATGTCGTTTTAACATGACTGGTCATATACATTCATACGGGATAAGGAATAACTGTGAGTTCACCAGAATCACAGCAGATAGCCAAACCAAGACTGCCTAAAAGAAATAGGAACATTATTAAATGAAGAAAGAAGACAACACCTAATTAGTGCAAATGATGGTTTGTGATGATTGTGATGGATTGGCTGCAAAGCTAACAATTCTTATGCTACTAATATATACCCATAAATTGAAGTCAAGTGGACATATAAAAGAATGTGTTTGTGTTGAAATTGCATTAAAAGTTGTGTTTTCTCTAGGGGGCTGATTATCTGATTTAATTATAATTTTTCTAATTATTGTTTTTAAAAAAAAAAAAAAAATTCTGCCCAAAAAAGTTAATTTGAAAATGTGCTACTTTGGTTCACATGCAGCTGCCTCTCTCTGTCTGTAGCCACCACTCTGCAGTCTCAAGCAATGCCCCGCCCTAAGCACATCTGATTGGTTGCATGTCACAAGTAATAACCAATCAACACTCAAGGATAAATTCTGAAAAGGTCTTTTTTTAAACATGTAAAACAGTCAACTTCCTTTAAATTGAATAGTAGTAATAGTTTGTCCTTGTTACTCTGGATAATTGACAGTGACATTTTTTTGACCAGTGGAAAAGAGAAACGGACATCATGATGTTAGATGATGACAAGACATGTGTTTCCTTTTTCACTACGTCACATTAGAGAGTGTAATGCACCAGAAGAGGTTAAAGAATCTCTGTAATTGTCCTTGAATTATCACTCACGGATAAGATGGGAAATGTCATGACTGACATTTCCACTGACGAGCACACAGCTGTTGATTCAGCAAAGTGTTATTTTTACTTTTCTTTGGCAGTATTCTCCTATTATCTCTAGCAGGACACTTTTAGACTTCGCTGTACCAGCTACCTACTCACCATATGGTGCAATACGAGGGGTAAATTGCATTAAATTGTAATATCTGCTTTATTTGATTCAATTTGTACTTGACATTTTGCCAGATTTTTCTGATGCTCTACATCTTGTTTTCAGCTTTACACACATTCAACATTTATGAATCTAACATATTCATAGTGGATTGGAGTTTACCATTTATTGCTGACATTTTGCAGCTACCTGACCACATTTACACTAAATATGTTATTCGTTCTCTTTGCCACATTTAAACGTGTGCATGAGCTTCTCTGATGGCTGAAGCAGATATGTGAACGCTGCCATCTCCTCTGGCAGCAGATATTGATATTGTATGTGTGTGATGGGGTGTGGCTGCGGGGAGTTGATGCATTGGTGGAACGGTGCCCAGGAAGCTGCCAGTTTCCTTCTTTCGTCCCTCCTTCCTTTCATCACCCCATCCCACCTCATCAGCCAGCCTCCTCCTTCTCTTCCTCCTCTTCCTCCTCTCCCTCTTCATCCTCCCCCTGTCTCCCTCCATCTCTGCCACTATTGCCCTCTCAGCAATCTGATCAGCCCTGCACTTTACTCCCCCCACCCCTCGCTCTGTCTGTCTTTCTCTCCTTTACCCTCATGTCTCCATCCCCGACTGGCTGCTGTGGCCAGACATCAAGGTCAAATCTCTCCCTCCCTCCGTCTTTCTTTTCCTCCCTCCATTGACTCTACATTTCCTGTGCTCTGTCGCTATTCTCAAATTTCTGTCTCTGCCCGTCTAGTCAGATTTATTTTTGTTATTTCCTCCACTTGTTTCTCTTACAAGTGTATAAATTAGGAACCTAAGATTGTCCTTTTTATTGTTATTATAATGTTTGCTCGAGAGAAAGGGAACTGGATAAAAGGAATTCTATAATCTAATCTAAATAATACAGATTTCTTGTTTGCATTTCAGCGTGGTGACCCGTGGTAAACCTTATTAGAACACGGGTCATTGTGTCTCTTCCATTTCTCTTGGCTGTTGGCTGTAATTTGGTTTTACTGAATATTTGTTCACCTGCCAAACAGAGGATTAAAAAACATAACAGCTGAGAATTGCCACAAACTGGTCATCTTATTGTGCAGTGGTGGGTTCTGCAGTATTGACTGATGAAATGCAATGAAAATACAGAGGGGTCTTAGGAAACGCATGAAAAGGGATTTCTTATAATTCAGGCTCCTATTATCAGAGAGGCAAACATCTTTTTAGTTTTTTTTCATGAACTGATCAATTTTGAGATTTTGGGATATTTAGCATTTTTAGATATACAATATCTCATTTTCATATTTAAACATAATATTTCAGGAGACTTTATGATACAAAAAAGCTTTGTCCTATAGTAAGCAGTCAGTTGGGGAAGTTTCATGTTGGTGTGCATTTGTTAAAAACTCTATTCACCTGTAAGGTGACTGTTGTTTGTAGAGGAACTGGTTATAGCCAAAGTAGCCTGACATTATGTGGATTTACCTGAATCTACTAATCGCTGACAGCACAGTTTAAAGCTCAACATTTAGATATTTAGTATAGTTGATGCTCAGTAACTTCACATCAAGATGTGCTCTGTAGTTCTTTTAGTGGCAGAAAGAAAAGCTGCACCCCAGTCTACTGTCTTTGAAATCACTCCAGAGTCTGAGAAGGTCTCGGTCATTGAACATAACACGCATACCAATTGTGGAGTTATTATTATGATCTGAAAGAGTACAGCTTGAGCTTGAACAGGCAGTGCTGCTCAAATTAGAGTGATATGGTTTGACATTGACTAAAACGATCTGGCTCTGCTGTCTGGCGAGTTAACTGGCGGGATTCTGCCCCAACCTCGCGTCGCCCTGGTCACCCCGCCGAGTCGTAGCACCTGTGGGTCCCTCTGTCTGCTCCATTGAGTTTTTTTTTAATGTCATTCTGTCACTTTGTCCCCCGAAGGGCCTCACATCTGCTCAGACTGATATTCTTTGTTCGGGGAGGGAAGGAGAGATAGAGGAGGAGGAAAAGGTGAAATGAGTCACCACCGGGTGTCTATAAATGTCAAGTTGGAGACAGAAACTTTTTATATTGATGGATAATGTTTCCTCTCCTCTTCTCTCCTCTACTCTCCTCTCCCCTCAGTCAGGACTATCAACATGGGATTTTCCAGTCGATCGGTTTTAAGGAGTTTCACGACTACCTGACTGCCCATGAAAGCAGCACCCAGCAGGAGAAAGACACACTACAAGACAAAGGTCAGAGAAATACCTGATCAAAGTCACTGAGGTGGATTTTTGGTTGCTGGACTGGTTGAGTGATCAACCAGAAGAATCTAGTTAAGGATTTTTTCCCCTCTTTCTGCTTTAACTCTTAACTGCTTCCTTTTAACTCTGTTCAGGTATAGAAGCTTTGAAGATCGCTACGAGGCGTTACGCCCGCAAACAGAATAAATGGGTCCGAAATCGCTTTCTTAAACGTGAGTGCTCTCTACCCACCTCATGCAGTGTGTGTTTTACGTGTGTGTATGTGTTCCTTAGCAATCAGCACTCTATTTAACAAGATGAGATTCATGTACTCCATTAGACGCACAATAAGCCTCTCAGCCTCTGTGTTATTTTCCATGGTACAAAGATAGTGTGTGTGTTCATATCCATGTGTTTGAAGTTTAGTTGTTTTTGGTTAGATTTCAATTTTTTATCTAAAGTCCCTCTCCAGCCATTAATTAAACCCCTAAAAACTAATTTCTGTGTGCCAAAGTTACATTATTGGATTGTATTTGGAAGCTTTTATTATGAAAATACATTCCTTCCTGCCTTATCCCTCTGAACCCGAAAACCAAGAGCTGGAGTTGAAAAGCATGTTGTCTTTACAAAAATAGCTAAAATTACACCATTTATCCGACCTCTAAAGACAAAGAGCTGTCAGGGTTTCAACTTTCAAAACGTCCTTAAACTACTCATCTGTGAAGAGATATTTGACCAGGAAACTTAACCAAAATTTAGGCAACTTTAAAAAAAAAAAAAAATCACTTAGTTCTACATGTCTTATTTTAAAAAAAGGTCAAAAAATAAAGCATTTGATCTAACCTGATTCTGTAAAAATAAGAAATTTTTGCATTCCTTGACGCAACCGAGAAGCCATGACTGACTCATGGGTGATGAATCGTCACGTGACAAAAAATTCATGGACCTTTGGGATGAACTGCAAGCTGTGCCTCCACTGAGCAGAAAGGAGACAAGTTCGAAAACCGATTAAAAGTTGTAAAACACTTGTAGCATACAGAGTCACTGTTTTTTTGGGTTTTTTTTTTGTATATTTGGTATTATAACTGTATCATACTGCACAGAAGACATTTTGAATTCTCTCTACTTCTAGCCGTGGTTGAACTGTTTCCATAGAGGTGCAGGACTTTATATTGCAGTAAAAAAAAACAAAAAAAAAACGAGCCCACAGTAAGTAAAAATGTAACAACAGCAAAAAAACGCCCAGAAACTTCTTGGGGTTCAGAGGGTTAAAAAGACTTATATGCAGCTCTACACCGTTGCTTCCTTTAGAATGTGCAGTTCTATGAAGTCCACACTTTTCTCTGCATGCACCACTCTACACTCGCTGCAGCTCAAGCACACCGGCTCACTTACAACTCTGCTCAAATACTGTAAATCTATTCAAGTTGTAATACTGGACTAATTTAGCCATACATGTTAGAACCGGAAATTAATTCTGAATGAGAATAATGATAGAACCAGCTGAACCCTGCTGGTTGACAGGATAGAATTGGTTGTTTAGGTATAAAAACCTGGAGGTCTGAATCTTTGTTTTTGAGACTGTCGCCTGCACACTGCAGATTCAAAGTGGAAATGCTCCATGACTGCTTATTTCTGTCATCACGTGACTTCTAGCATCAAAAAATCATCATATGGATATGATAATAAGGTTAAAAAAAAAACATTTCCAAAGAAGCGATTTCCTACAAAACACCTAAGGTATTTTCAATTTTTGCATATCTTTTAAAGAAATAGCTCAACTTGAAATCCCCTTTTCACCCCATTTCTGACAATTACGTGAAAAAGTTGATACCACAGTTAAATGAAGCTACAGCCAGGGAACACCTAACTCAGATTAGCATAAAGACCGGAAGCAAAGAGACAACTAGCTTGCATGTGTCAGAAATAAATCACATCTAAGGCTAACTAATCATCACATGATGTCTTGTTTGTTTATTCCTTACGGAAAAAAATGTAGACACAACAAATTCTGGTTTCAGTCTAGCTTTTACCTCTGCTTCCAGTCTTTATGCTAAGCTATGTTAGCCATCTCCTGGCTGTAGTTTTATATTCATCTTAGTAACAAGCAAATAAGCACTCTAATATCTTATGTTGTCGAACTTCCACGTGTAAACTAGCATTACGGTTTGGAAACACCTGACATATTTCACCAGTGGAAATGACCGGATTAACTTATTCACTGGAACAAAGTTGGGTTTGATTTTATGCAGCGTGTGTGAGCTGCCATGACGTAGTGCAGCGGATAATATTTCGAGATATATCCCCAGCACACCTGCAGCTAAGACCCTCGAATGCTGTTTTTTCCAGCGCTAAGTCCCTGGTGCGACCAGATGCATAGAAATGAACTCTAGTGTTTGGTTACCTGCCAGAGTAGCTGGCACCGCAGAACGGACAAATGTGCCCAACCACAGCCAAAACCAACCTGTGTTTGGCAGGAGGTGATTTCCCACCCTGGTTGCAACCCCTGGACGTCCATATGTGTTTTAAGATGTACAGAAAGGCTGAGTGTGTTTTCTGTTTCCCAAAACGGAAGCCTGGCCTCTCTATAGCACCAGCAGCATGCCCTGCAGTAACCCAGCCTCCTAATCCTGTTAGGCCCAAGTGGCTTAAGGCCACGCCAGGCCCTAAACCTCAATACCCCTCTTTCTGAGCGCCTGCCTACCCGCTGCACACACCATATGGTCTTCATCACATGTGTGTGTCTGTCTGTCTGTGTTGCTGTTGTTTTACATGTGCGGTAATCTGTCTGAAGTCGTCTGTGTTTTTGCACATGCATGTCGCCTGAAGACTCTGTTTCGAACACTTTGTTCTCTGTAGCATCAGTCTTGACAGTGCAGGTGGCAGCACATCACATCAGCTCTTAAAACACTAAAACTTTCTGTCCCATAAAGTCTCCTGGGAAATATTTAATGCAGTGTCTCGCTCTGTTTGTTTATGATATTTGTCAGGCTGGATCTTACTCTGAATTTGTACATTTTTTATGTCCGATGGCCATGAAAACACATTTTACCTGCCAGGTTTTTGAAATGCACACTCAGCAAGAAAAATGTTAATCGGGGCAAGGAGCACGAGCCTCCGACAGCATTTCAAAAATCATCGAAAAGGGTTTTTCTCTGAGGTAGACTTAAAGTAAACATAAAAAGCAGTCCCTTGGAAATATGTGTAGCTATTGTACTCGCTGCTTTTTAGTTCACTGCAGTAGCTCCAGGGGTTTCCAGGGAATTGCTTTAGGTTTTTCTTTTTTGTTTTTTTACTTGATTGACAGTTATCCGCAAAATCGAGCCTGACCGTACAGGTGGCAGCAGAGGAGGTGAACTCCAAATCTGAAACCTCTAGAAGTTTTTAAGGACACTGCACAAAAGCAAAAGTACCATGAAAGTGTCCATGTCTGTTTTGTTGTGTTTGCAGAATATGCAGGAGTCTCTGAGGTCTTTGTCAACCTGGATTTTTGTGGGCATTCGGTCCAAGAACAGTATTTTTAAAAAACTGCAAAGCACTGGTGGTTGTGTGATGCTTCTGGTATCAATGAGACGCAAAGATTCAATCCAGGGAAGCTCAGTTGAAGTAACAGGTTCACAATTTGAAGGACTTTCGCTGCAGATTCCAAAGCCCTGCCCAGTGGGTTAAGACACCATGAGGAAGATTTGAAGGACTGAAGATAAATAGTATGAAGAAGGCCTTCAAGTTACAAGATAATCTGCCAGGAATGTGCACTTGCCTATATTGAATTAGCTAATGCACAGTCTTGCTGGATGACTTTGCAGTAAATGTCGATCCATGAGCAACTTTATCGCTGGATGGCCCTGTATGTTTGGGAAATGTGGACGTTTTGGAAATCAGTCACGTCAGGTCTGTGATTTCCACGTCCCTGCAATGGAGATAATGGGTAATATGTTATCATATTGGACAGAAATACCACCCAGGTTGACGAATGTAGGAGTTCTGCTTCTTACATCACAAATATGGTTCTTCATGTTACTGTAATTTCTACTTCTTCAGGGTTCTTGAACTTTTTTGCTGAGGGACAGTCTGTTTTTGTGTCCGCCCCTGGCCGGTGTTGTCCTCCCCTCAGTTTTTGCTGTTTGACCTCGTTCACCCCACCTTTCTGTCCTGCCTCGTCTCTGTTTACCGCTCTGTCTTGCTGTGACTGCTGACCTCCTTTCTTTTTTATCCGAGCCCCACACACACGCTCACACAGGCCTCAGCTGAGCGGGCTAATCTCTTGAAGCGTTACAGAGCGGCTGGGAATTTGCCCCGACCACACAAACTCAGGGCACAGGGTCGCCCAGGTCCATGCAGACCAACTCAGGCATACAGTGACTAGTGGGTCAAAGGGAAAGATGAACTGACAACGACAGTCGGGCACAACACAAGTGCATTAGAAAAGCTAGAAAACGACCTGAATGTTGACTGTACCTGTAAATATACAGAAAGAGGCACAAACACATGCATCGAAGGCACAACTTTAACCCAGTTTTTACAGATCACAATTTAAGCATTTAGTAGCAAGCAGGTGGGCGTTCAGTGTGTTAAATACTTTACAGTGGGATACGTGGTTCTTGATGGACTCAATTTTGGTTGCTGTGGGGATTTACACTCTAGGCCAGCCAACTCAAATGAAATTAAGCTTAATTTGACTTGCCTTGAAGTGCGTCTGTACGGGGGTGTATGCATGTAGGCTGCGTGTGTGTCTGCATTTAATTAGTGCATTTAATTACCCTTAAAGAAAATGGTAATCTGAGGTTATATTCATTTTAATATGTGCATGTAGAGAATGTTAGCTCCCTCTGAGTGTTTAAACTCAATAAGCACATGCAAGCACACACACACACACACACACACACACTCCACCTGTAACCAGGATACACAGGTGTAGCTGGACTGAGGCCTCGGGAGTGTTAAATAACAGGGGTGTAGGTATCTTTTATTCCCAAGAGTGAAGGAGTGAGTGAGGGGGATGGATGGATGGATGGATGGATGGAGGGAGGCAGAGGGAGGAATGGCACATGGATAGCTGGGTGGATGGAGAGTGAAGGTAATCTGATCCAGCTGGAGCAACAGGTGTGGGGCGAGTTTACACCCTTGTCTTCTAGCAAGTGCGAAGCTTTCATGAGCACACACACACACAAATGCAACCTCCTCCCGTGCAGATAAAGTCAAGCCAGTGTTGTTGTCGCCACAGAAACCTCTCTGTGACCTCCACGAGTTGGAAGGGAGGACTGGATAAGATGAGAATGTCACAGAGGGTTAATGAGAGACACAGTAGTAGGTATGTTTCCATCTATGCATGGAGTGAAATCTAAAATCTCACTTTCCTCAGGCGGATTTGGAAAAGTTGGTGTATTGAGAAAGAGAAGACACGTCTCCACTCCAGCAGAACCCCACATAAATGCAGAACAAAAATAGCAGGGGTCTCACAGGGGTATGTAACCCTAATGTCCTTGGTTGGAGTCCAGACAGAGGCCCTTGTTCCATGTCACCCCCTCTCTATCACCATAGTGGCTCATAAAAACACCACAGGGTTCATGTGAGTCAGAGGAGACAAAGTCATTCATTACAAAACACAACTGCTATCGTGAAAAGCTGCATTGAAATGTCGTGATTTATCAGCCTTACTGTTGCTCCATTAATTATACAGTTACATCCACTTGAATATGTTGAGCTAGTTTGAAAACACACACCGACTCACGTGTTGCTTAAGACGTCAGACCATTTTAACCCTCTGAACCCTAAAACCAAGCAGTTCCTGGGTGTTTTTTTTAAATCATTTTCACTGCAGTTTAAAGTCCTGCACCTCTGTGGAAACAGAACAACCATGACTAGAAGGAGAAAGGACTGCCATAAATAATAATAATAATAAAAAAATTGAATGTCTTTGATTATTTATTTTGAAAAACTTTGAAAAAATTTTGATTCAACATGTACAACATTTTTCCAAGAGCTCACACCTTCCCTACTTGTCTCCTTTCTGCTGTGTGTGCACAGCCTGCAGTTCAGTCCAATTGGTTTACAGTAAACTTAAGCTTTGATTAGGGTAAGTTTACCAACAGAATGTTACGTCACAGGGCTGCACGGTGGCTCAGTTGTTAGCACCGTTGCCTCACAGCTAGAAGATCCCCAGTTCACGGTATGCCTGGGATCTTTCTGTGTGGAGTTTGCATGTTCTCCCTGTGCAGCGTGGGTCTTCACCTGGTACTTGGCCTTCCTCCCACAGTCCAAATACATGCCGAGGAAAATTGATGATTCTAAATTGTCCGTAGGTGTGAATGTGAGTGTTCTTGGTTGTTTGTCTCTATGTGTAGCCCTGCGATAGACTGGTGGCCTTCGCCAGAGTTGGCTGGGATAAGCTTCAGCCCCCCCGCAACCCTACAGAGGATTAAGCGGTGTATAGATAATGGATGGATGTTACTTCACAGATGGGTAGTTTAAGGGCCGTTGGAAAGTTGAAAATCTGTTGATTCTTTCTTTACCGTTTCAGACTCAGATATGTGGTGTAACTTTCATTTCATTGATCATTTTGAGTTAACATGCCCTTCAAACTCGCCAGCAGGTTTTAGATTTCAGGGGGTTAAAGGAAACTCACACCTGCAATTTTAGACTTTTTGTTAACCCCAATTCTATCCCCCCACCCAAAACTCTAACCTAGTCTATAATGGTTGCACAACAGCCACTCCAATTAAGCGTCCTATGAGTGTAAATCTGATATTTCAGATATGTTTTGCTCCATTTTTGGTCTCCACCAACTCCTGAGGCGAATATCTGTCTCTTGAACTGCTAGATGTGTAGTATATTTTTAGAGCTCCAGCAGGCAGCACTACAGAGCGGTGAGAGTGAACCAAAACAGTGAAGTAGGGGCCGTAAAAAACAAACAAAAGATGCTCAAGTGCTCTGTATACATGAATTGCACTGCAGCGTCACATGATTTGCTGGTTCATTACCAATAGTGACTTTGTTCAGTTGCAAGAAGCCGTGGGATCCCTTGTTTATACAGAAGCCACATAATGTATATAGAAGCTAGATTCCTTCAGTTCACAAAAATCCAAATAAAATGAATCCAAATCCTTCAATGCTGAATGTTTTGATCATCTCTGGCCCCATTTATGAGACAAATCTTTGAACCAAGGTGCTTAACCTGCTTCAGACATGTCAATCATAAACATCAGATAAACAAAGGAGGTGAGGGAGACAAAAAGTGGAAGAGGAACTATAGGAAAGAGGAAGGAGGCTGTTGAGTGAATAGGGGCAGCTGTCGTGCTCCAGTGTGGACGACAGCCAAAGGAGCACAGCTGGGCCGGGGGACGCCTGTACTGAGGCTGGTAGTGGAGTTTTTATAGCAAAGCACACACAGGCGCACATCCTCACTCAGCAAACATGAGGACAACACAGCAAATGACTCCTGGCCCGTTTGTTGCAACAGGTGGACTACTGTTTCAACACGCACACTCAACACTGGCAAGCAGCTGCCTGGCGACAGATTATGCTCCTTCTTGTTGGCAAAGTGATCTCCCCTGTGCACTTAAAAGGCAACGCTCACTCTTTGTGTGTGTGTGTGTGTGTGTGTGTGTCTCTGTGGTTGTGTGTGCATCGACCACCCTGTTCTTTGTCGCCTCAGCGTTTCTTATCAACCCTCATTCAAGACATAGTGGATTAGCGGAGTTAAATTTCACCAGATCCCAAACAAGAGGGGTGGAAGGTGAGGAGGAGGAGGAGGAGGGGCGGGGGGTTCCATCCAGCATCTGGCAACCCACCATACAGTATCTCCCTTTTATTTTAGCACCGCTCCACTCCTGCCCAGCGGGAGGTTGGTGATTGCAAAAGGGAATTGTGGGAGGGGTGGTTGTGGTGAGAGAGACAAAGGAACAAAGTGAGAAGAGAGATCGTGGCGACAGGAGAGCGCAGGCTGGTGGAGTATTTGTTAGAGCTCCTGATGGAGAGACCTCTAACTCTACATCTGGTGAAGGTATGCCAGGTGACACTCGGCGCCGTCGCCACCTGCCTGCTATTATGCCACAAACACAAAAGACTTCAGAGAAACACACATGGTAACCATGCGAGTGAAATTTGAAGCTTTGATTAACAGTAACTACTGTCTTTAAAAAAAAACACCCTGACAAATAGAGCGACTGTGACTTTATAAACATGCAGGAC
Source organism: Chromis chromis (assembly GCA_900302755.1). Lineage (NCBI taxonomy): Eukaryota > Metazoa > Chordata > Actinopteri > Pomacentridae > Chromis > Chromis chromis. The sequence goes on from OMNN01004312.1 coordinate 22,741, forward strand.
AGAGCTTTGGAGATTAGTAGTGTAAACATATAAAAGAGAAAAAGCCACATGCTGTGAAGCCAAATGAAGCAGGTGCAGGGTGAGACTTTTTGCACCTTTTATCAGCTATTCAGCTCAGCCGGCCTTGAGGAGAAGAGAATTGAACACCTCACATGTTTAAGTGTTCGACTGTAGATTAAACCTGCAATACACAAATTCAAACCAGAAGCAGATGAAATGTGCCGTTTCTCATGCAAAGATGTACGTTTATGGTTCTCGGGCATGGCCATGTTCCCACACACACAGCCAGTGATGTTAGTTATAAAGATGACCAGTCGCACAGTTACCGCTCTGTGTTCCTCTGCAATAATGGAGGCCCAGACGGGTCCCAGGAGAGTTAACAAACTTCAGTCTGCAAAGTGTCTGCTGCCCTCAAATCCACACTTCAGTCTGTGTGGGAAGGATTAAGCCATAATTGAGTTGGCTGACAGTGCTTTACAGGTTAATGGGATTCATCTGCATCAGTGTGGGTTTAACACGTAGATGTTTTATACAAAAACGGACTTAAATGGCAGTTTTGTATCCGCTTTGACTAACCAAGGCGGGCGACATGTTAAACATACCTGCTACACATCAGAGTTGGAGGAAAACTCCACCGATTTTACACATCACAGTCTTTTTACAGGTCTTTCATTGATTGATTCTGAGGGCTACGAGTTTGAAAATGGAAAAAAAATCTGGGTTTGTAGCGTTAGAAAGAAATCTCTGAACCTGTTTACTGAAGGTTTTCAAATGTGAAAGATTGGATCACAAGTGAACAGCGATAAATGTAAGTGTAAACTGCTACCAAGTCACACTGTGATCCGATCACTCAGACCATTTACCAGGGTGGTCGCGTTTACCACTTATTTTTCTTAGTATAAACACTAATGCATCCTGATGCGTCCTCAAAAAGAGCGTATCAAGAAGATATGTAATCAGTTCAGGATGTGGTGGTTGTTGTCTTGCGCTCTTTTGCAAGTTGTAAAGGACTTTGTTGTGCCAGTTTTAACAGCTGGAACAGCCAATACATTTAAGCTCTGAACGGGACTGTTTACTAAATCCTGCTCCTGCTGGATTTCTGGACAGTTCTCGCCTGCTCTCGCAATTTGAGTTTCCACTCCAGTGCTGCACTTGCAAACATTCTCACCTGCACAGTATAGGTCCATTGATTTTTTGGTTTTCTCCATCCCAGAGGGAAAACTAATTATTGTACTGTGTAATATTAATAAAGAGATGCATATCAGTCGGTAATAATGCAGCAAAATTACAAATCCATACATAGGAACTGGTTATTCTAGGGCAGTAAGTACACGTTTCATACATTTCTTGACAGTATTTGATTTAGTATACGCAGGATGAAGTGCTTTATCTTTGAAGTAGAGCTTACTTTGACCGGGGAGAACCAAGCAGGTGTCGCCTCGACCCAGATGTGGCAGATTTGTGCCTGTTGTACATCAACACTTTGCACATTCACTGCAACGGATGGAAAGTTATTTTCCATCGTTGTTAGTAACAACTGAGAAATCCGTCCTATTGTCAGACTTCCCTTGCTTTGCTTTTGTTTTGTTAAAACCTGCTTTAATCTTCTTTTCAGCTTCGTTTGTTGACTTCATCCTTGTGGTTGCAGGAAATTCTGGGACCTGAAGTTTATTTTTTGACCGCCCGCTGCTGCCTTCAGCAAAGTTAAAACAGTTAAAACACTCCTGTTAGATTTGTGTTAGGTTCCACTCCACATGACTCACGGGATCCAAGTCCCAGTGCAGTCATCTACTGTACAAACTGTTAGTTCTTGAACCATGTTTTCTTAGCTAACCCATAGGAAACAAATCCACCACTTGTCTGTTGACAGACTGAGGTATTAACAGTGCGTGGAGCTCTTTGACCCTTAGTGGAAGTGATGTGAGCAGTAACAGAATCTGGTCAACTGGACACCTCGGATGATAGACACAAGAGTGAACAGTGTTGTGTTTTGATTCTCAATTTGTGTTCGGATCACCAAAAGGCCTTTTTTTCAGTGTAGATGGGGTCTCTGGAGCTCACACGTCATCTTTCCATAAAGCTAGTAACTAAGGGCAGTATTATGCCCGCTAGGGTATGTGTGATGTAAATTTTGTCATCTGGCGAAATCCACACGAGAGACCCTCTGTGGCCCAGAATTTGTGTCTGCATGGCGACTGCACTACAGGGCAGTAGGGTTGCACAGAACCTCTAGATTCCAACCTACTGCACATGTATGAAAGCGAGTCGTCCAAATGGACTACAAAGTAGTATAACATGAACAACTTCAGGTTTCCTTGTGTACATTCACAAGTTAGTATAATCAAGACCTAAATGCTACATTAGCCACTACTAGCATAGCAGACCTGAATCACCAACCAGCTGTCAAGTTGTATTGTGGATATTGCAGGTATCAGGCTTCGACAAGAAAAGAAAAAAAGAAATTAAAAAAAAAAAAAGATATCTCAGGTTTTGCTGTATTGGTTTTTACATTTGAAAGAAAAAAAAGTTTATTCATGAGTCGGTCTGTGGAATAATGTCTAAGTGCAGCCTCCCATATTCCTGCTTTGCTCCTCTCCTATATTAGCTCGCATACATTCGGTCACAGAGGTAACCTTTGAGTCCTCTAAAAGATAAACTACCAGCAATGCTATATAGGCCTTAAAGGTCATTTGAAAGGTCATTATTTTTCAGCTGCTGCTGAATTGGGAAAAAGGCATTTTAAATATGCAGCCCTCTTTGCCTGTTTGCTGTAGTTTAATAATCTTACAGAGCTGATCCATTACATTCATTCAAACCAACTTTACACGATTTGGAGTTCAGTGCATTTGAAGGTGCATATTAGGACTGACACATATCGGCCCTGCTTGATCATCATTGATGACTTGTGACATGTATTTCTGTAATGTTATGATATGAATATTTATGTAAACCTTATTTAAATTGATTTACATCTGCATGTCTCTGAAAGAAAGTAAGAAAGCTGCTGGTATTTTCAAAGACTCTTCTAACTGTCTTGATGAAAAAATATTCAGTTTCTTGTACAGTACAACAAAATGTACCTTTTTCTCAAATGATAACTGTTATATTTGAGAAAACCCGACAGCTACCTGTGTATCGTGAATGTAGTGTAGCGCTTGCAAGACTCTTTGTCTTGTTTGTTTTATTAAAAGGATTTATTTTATGCTATGATTTTGTTTTTCTGTATTTTCTGCCCCTGTATTTTATCTGAGAATGATGCTTTATTTATGACTCCAGTCGCCGCTCTGTAAATGTAATATGCACACATAAAATATGACTTTGTTTGCATGAAGTTGCACCTGTTAGAAATCACTTTCTCTACAAGCTACACCAGTCTTTCCTGTGTATCTTGTGCATCTTCAGTCAGTGCAGGGCAGTGGCTCTTGATGCAGACGGACACTCAGACAGGCAGACAGACAGACAGACAGACAGACGAGCAGGGCAGAGACTGGTGCTGCTGTTTAGTGCTGAGGCCTGGCCTGGAGACTGCTGACTGATGCAAAATAGAAACACGGGGGTGGAACAGTTAGAGAGAGAAGGAGAGAGTGAGTGAAAGCCGAAGCAAGACTGATGGCGAGAGAAAGAGAGAGATGGTGCACAAGAGAGAAGAGTGGGAGGAAGGAGGGAGAGACATTATCGAGCCAGTGTGAGTCAGCAGGTTGACGGAGCTTCAGGGTGCGGCTCCAGCACATCACTGCTCCTGTACATTTCCCAGTTTGCACTGGTCTGCCTGAGCCTTTCTGACAGGCAGTCAAACCCTCTTTAGCCGCTTTGTTTCCTACAAGATGTGAAATCAGCAGGTCAGATTCAGTTTTATGAGATGGTCTGGTGTAATGAGTATAACACATTTTTTGCATGCTGGCTGCTTACTCATATACATTATAAAGCAACGTAATACAACTTATTAGTTGGTCTAATTGTTATTGTCAGGGGCTTTACGTCCAGTCAATAAAACTAAATAATGAAAACACTGAATCAAATGTGAACCTTGAAAAGTCGTCATTTCTGTTATTGGCAGCCAGCCTTGTAAAATGCATAAAGTGTGCTAACTGTGTGTTTGACCTTTCTGTGTGTGCAGGACCAGGAGACAACGTCCCGTCAGTGTTTGGCCTGGATGTGACAGACGTGTCGAGGTGGGAGGAGACGGTGCTGAACCCTGCACTGCAGATACTGGACAGTCTCAGGAAGGTGGGGCCTGTGGCTGGCAGCTACTTTCATCATGTAGTGCTGGAGATGTGGGGCTAGATCTGCCTTTTATTCATGTACACTTTATCTTTCTTTGTTGTTTACTTTTCCTTCCTTTCTTCCTTTTACTACAACTTTACTTGCTTGTTTTACCTCTCTTCTTCCTAACTTGTCCCCTTCCTTGTTTGCTTTAGTGTTTGCAATGTTCCCTTCTCTATTTGTTTTTTTAATCTTTCTGTTCTGTTGCCGTCATGTTTTCATTACACAAATTTTCCGTATTTTCTTTCTCTTGTCCCTTTTGTTCCATTTTACCATATCCAACTCTGTCTTTTCCATTATTGTTTTTTATTGTGTTTTGGTTTTCCTTCCTCTCCTGCCAGCTGTCAAACATTTATTTCTTTTCTATCTTCTTCCTTGTTTCCGAGCTCAGCATGTCGTAAACACGGTATCAGCCCTAATTCAATCAGCATTTTATTTGCTCCATTTATCAGGGTGAGGAGCCGGCTGTTGCACCAATCAGAGTGCAGGGGGCAGAGCAGAGAAACAAACGGAGCTACCACACCTGTGACCTGTGTGACAAAGTGATCATCGGTGACCTGGAGTGGACAGGTGAGGCGCGTCGTATAACATGACAACATGTTTATCACACTAATTAACATGTTATTAACCCACTGTTAACCAAGCAGTCTCTGGGTGTTTTTTGCTCCTGTCACGTTTTTCCTCACTGTAGGCTCATTTTTCACTGCAATATAAAGTCCTGCACCTCTATGGAAACAGAACAACCGTGACTAGAACAAGAGAGAACTGTGAAATGTCTTTAGTGCAGTATGACAAAGTTATAATGCCTAAATGATTTTTAAAAAATGTATTCTTTGATTATTTGTTTTGTAAAAAATGTGAAAACCTGGAATCAACATGTACTTTTTTCAAGTGATCACAGGTTATACCAATACTGAAAAGAAAATGGCTCTGCATAATATAGTTATTTTACCACTTATGTTTCTAATTTGTTGCCATACTTTTCCTCTACCTGCTCGGTGTAAGCACAGCCTGCAGTTCAGCGGAAAACTTCCTGAACGTTTGTCACATGACTTTTGGTCAAAGCTGAGTCACTGATTGCTTTAAATCTGGTTTGAGCAAATTATGTATTTTGGGAATTTTTAATATTTTAAGTGATTTTGATGATATCATGATTTGAAGCTTAGATTTGGTTACGTTTCCCAAATGAGCAGCAGGCCACGGATGAATAATTCTTTCCATCGGAAAGTTCAAAACTTGCTGATTCTCTCTGTTTTCACTGTTTCTAACTCTGATAAACATGCCTCTCAACCCCACCAGCAGGTTTTGGGGCTGAGAGGGTTATTTATTTGGACATCATAATATATATTCTGTAAAAGTGGTCTCTGGATATCCTGAAAAGTCTCAGATTTCTGTGAATGTTTCTGCCCCTTGACAGTAAATGCAATTGAATTATTCATAAGCTTAAACGCCCTCATAAACCATTTCTGCTTGCTGTTATCTAAATGTATATTAAAGACACTTGAGTTCTCTCTGTTCCATATTTAAGATTACATAACTTATAACCTACAAGACGCTAAAGAAAGATCACCTCTGGGACTTGTCATACAAAGTTTATTTTTCTTGTGCGTGACTCACTTGGATCATGATCTACAAGTATCATTTAGATGAAACAGCGCTGTCTCATGCCAGATGTATCCAGCAGTGTTCATCCTCTGTGCCCGCAGCTCACCTGAAATCCAAGAAGCATCACTATCATGTGAGGAAAAAGAGGAAGTCGGATCCAGCCGGTGACCAGTCCCTGAGCACCAGTGCACCTCCTGTGTCTGCAGCAGAGACTCTCTCAGAGGACTGTGGTGCTACTGTTGCCCCGGGCTGCAGTGAAGCCTCTCAGGACTCCTCCAAAGACGCCAGGACAACACACAAGGAAGTACCTGTGACATTTTAAAAGCTGACTCTGGACGACATCCATTTTTATTCAGGTTTCCACCATTGTTGTGCACTAACAAATGGATGTTTAATTACAGTCCTCTCTTTCCTCCCATAGAGCCGAATGGAAGTAATAACTCTGAACTGTGCTGATTGTGGATGCAAAAAAAAACCCCACATATTAAATCCTGCATAAAATACTCTCATTCAAAGATGTTCACGGACACAAGCAAAGATCCTTGAAGCAGTTTGTTTTTGTAGTGGCGATGTGAACTCTAAAGGGTAAATGAGAGGTTTAATGGCCTGTGCAGCCAATGAATTATGCATTTTAATGATTTTCTTTTTGAAAATTTCATTTACATTTTAAGAGGTATATTTTTCTATTTCTACAGATTGTGCCTTAACTCTCTGAACCCAAAGCAGTTTGGGGGCATCTTTTTTGCTCCTGTCACATTTTTACTTTTTTTTTTTTTTTTCAATATAAAGTCCTATGGAAACAGCACACAGTGATTAAAAAAGAAAGAGAAAAACAAGAGTCTAATTTATTTGTTTACTGTATATATTTTACAAAAATTCTGGAGTAGAAATAAACATTTTTCCAAATGCCCACTGATACTAAACATGCTGGCTGCACATACTATATATATTTTCCTACTCACATTTTAAATTAATTTCCATGCTTGACTCTTATCTGACACAGCCTGGAGTTCAGCCAAAAAGAACTGTTGTCATGTGACTGTTGCTAAGTCACTAATGGTTTCTCTGTTGCACCAAGGAGCACAACTGTTGTATTGTTGTATGAATTTGTTGTTTTTATATAATCAGGTGCAAAAGGTTTATTTTGGATTATTCAATTCAATGAGACTTTGATGAAAATAATATCATTATTTTAAGCTTAGATTTGGTTTAATTTTCCGGTGTCACCAATGATAGGTTCAAGGACTGTCAGAAAAGTAAATATTTCGGTTAGTCTTTCTGTTTTAATAGTTTCTGGCTCTATTAATGCTGAACCTGCTGGCGGGTTTTGAGGTTCAGAGGTTCAATAAAATGTTTATTTTTCACATCGACTGAGAATCTTCCATGCATAAACGTGTTTGTCTTAAGCTAAACCACAATTCACGTTAGTTTTGAGTAAAGCAAAACATCTTAGATGTTTCTTAGCTTGTAGATGACGGTGGGTTTCTTTCACTCAAGTGAAAAATAAAAATCCATATAATTGGATTTGAGGGGTTTTCAATGTGACATAAGGTTTGCCTTTATCTCACTGCGCTCTCATCGGCATGCTTACGCAGCTCGGACTATAGTGCTTTATTTGCCTGCTGACACCTTGTTTTACTGTCATGAAATACGTCTTTCGGGTTCTTTTGTTTGGTAATGACTACTCACCTGATTTGTGCTGCTGTCTTTCAGTGGAGCTTAGCTGAGCTCATTTCTGCTCTGACAGTGGTATAAACCACCGGTTCAGGCTGTGAGGGGAGTGTGTTTTCACAGCACTGATTGCAGGTCTTTGTTTATCCAGCAGCATGTCGTACCCCTTTCAAACCAAGGTGTGTCTCCCTGCTGTAAAACCACTTACACAATACCTGGCGTTGCTCCAAAGGCCTCTTTTGGCGCTCCCTTTCAATCTCCTCACCTGCCACTTCTTTTCTTCTTACCTCCCTTCGTCTCCTAAGAATCACACAATTGTTCTGCATTTCCGGTTAACACTCCATCATCTCTTTCTTTACGCTTTCAGTCGCAGTCTTATTCTTTCAGGACACGTTCGGTTCAGAGGCACTCTGTGTTTGACCTCATCCACAAGACTAAAAATATTTTCAGCTATATAATAGCTGGAAGTGTGTGTGTCTCTGTGTGTGTGTGCGTGTGTGTGTGTGTGTGTCCCACATTCTCTCTTTCCAAACTGGGTCAGGCCTCAAGCTTACTGGGGGCTTACCATACAGTATGGGAGTCACGGTGATAGCAAAGGTCACTGTGCAACTGGTGTCTGGTTTGTATAACCCTCTCTGTGTTTGGTTGGTTTGTTTTTCTTTTCTTCTGTTGTACATTTTTAATCTCTGTTACAACCACACTGCTTTTTTTTCCCCTAATGATTTCATCCGTCTCAATCATCTCCGTAATTCCAAAAACCCACATGATAAGCGCAGTCCTTGAATGAGGAAAAATGTTACTATCAGTTGGATGATGCACTCTTTAAGTGCCTCGTTTCTTCTTTGGTAAATTTATGTGTGGTATGTTCTTATCTTGAGTGCCTCACCGAGTCTGGCTTGGCACCTCCAGGCACTGCTGAATCACTCCGCATTTAAAGGAGCGAGCTTGCGCAATTCAGTGACACAAAGCCCCTTGAACTTTGCGTCCACGTTCACAGAAGAGGAGAAGTAGGCCAGCGTCCACGGTCACAAGGCTAATTAGTGATTTACGCGCTGTGATGCAGTGGATCATCTGTGGACACGCGGGCGTACATGCACTCAGTGAATTCATTAGCTGCCGACGTTGAGCACAAAGAATCGACACACCAGATCAGCTTTGAAATGGGAGACCTGCGACCGTTGCCCCCCCACGCACCCCAACCACCACACACACACACATAAGTCCTTTTAAAGTGGGCTTTTCTGCATTCTTGAGTGTTTGATTTGATGCTTGCTGCTACCGGCGCAGGCATAAATCTCTCCTCTGTGTATGTGTGTTTGTATGTATAGCTGCATCAGTCAGCGAGCCGCACAATAATTCACCCAGTTTGAGCTCCGTTTCTGTCTCTGCCTCTTTCAGTCCAGTCCTGCCCTATAGCGGATCAGTGGCTGTATATGTTCACAGAGCACACACTGTCCTATAGAGGAGGCCCAGCTCAGGGGAACTGCAGGCTGACTTATGTAACCCATGCTGCAGCGTATAGATGCTTGTTGTCTGGCCTGTTTGCCATGGAGGTTTGGCATCTGGTGCTGACTCTATGCTGCATTTACTGCCTTGAGTGTAAGCTGTGAATTAACTGCTTAGACTAGACATCATATTTTCTATGCACCACTTAAACAGTGGCTTATGACATGGCACCCTGTTTGATGATGAAAACATGATGGCATTTGTTCATTTTGGCGCTGAAAAAAATCAACAGAAAATTTCCAAAAAGCTGCAGTTTTGATAATAAAAATTGAACAAGTGATTTTTCACGTGAAAAATCCAATGTCAATTTGTTTTCTTATCCTTCAATTAAATGCCTTTGAGCTTTGGACTGCAGGGTTGCCAGGTCTGCGGCTTTCACATGGAATTGAGCTGAAAACAATATTTTAGATGAAATTACTTATTAATTATTAGTTGGTGTGTATCTGTGTGGACATGATGGATGGAAAGTTTCAGAGGCCATAATGTCACCTCAATCCGTGCATGCCCTTTGCTGCTTTGTGTAACAAACATTTCCCTGAAACAATAACAGTAGACATATATACCAATTTCTATACATTTGGTTAGCACGAGCAGTTAGAGTATTATTTTTTATCTGTACAGTGCACTTACTGGGAACAAGAATGAAACCTAAACTCTTTATAAAAGAACTTCATTGAACATGAGAAGCACTTGCTAGTGCACTATCCCAATTACCTGTGCTATTTTAACACCTAGACTCTCCGGTAGCCTTCTATTGAGGCCTGACTCGAAAACAAAAACCTCCATCGCTGCTCTGACTGTACGACAAGTTTTATAGCTTTTGAATTTACTATTTTTTTTTTCATTTGTAGTTGTTTTGCGTTCTTGTATGTTCAAAGAAATGTTGTAAAAAGATGGTCATGTGGACCAATTTATTTTTATTTTTTTAAACAGACCGTAAGATACCCATCTAGAGGTCTGTGTAGACTGTCATCCAGGTCATGGTGATTATAAGAGCTTCAGTAGAATGCAGCTAAAGAAACCCCTTGGATCAGAGCTGAAACGTCTTGAAGAACCGAGAAGTCCCGTTACCATCAACTGGAGCTCTTAGGATATCCTTCCAGAAAAGTATCAGTATTGGTGTAAAGAAGGCCTAATTTTTTTATAGAGTGAACAATTAAATTGAGACATAATTCTCTACTATAAATATCAGGCTAGAGTAAGTAGCTGGTTAGCTTAGCTTAGCATTAAGACTGGAAATGAGGCCACTGAACTTAAGGAATAGTTCTGTGCATAACTCCTGGTAAAATGGCAAATTGTTGCCAGCTTTGACTAGAACCAGGCCGTTTCCAGTCTGTATGCTAAGATAGGCTAACTGGATGATGTAGCTTGATGATTAGCATACATTCATCCATCCATTATCTATACACCGCTTAATCCTCTGTAGGGTCGCGGGGGGGCTGGAGCCTATCCCAGCTGACTTGGGCGAAGGCAGGGGGCACCCTGGACAGGTCGCCAGCCTATTACAGGGCCACACATAGAGACAGACAACCACGCACACTCACATTTACACCTAAGGACAGTTTATAATCACCAATTAACCTCAGCATGTTTTTGGACTGTGGGAGGAAGCCGGAGAACCCGGTGAAAACCCACGCTGCACAGGGAGAACATGCAAACTCCACACAGAAAGATCCCAGGCGTCCAAACCGGGACGCGAACCGGGGATCTTCTAGCTGTGAGGCGACGGTGCTAACAACCAAGCCACCGTGCAGCCCTTAACCCCTACAACAAACCAATATTAGCTTTTATCGCTTTTATGTAATGCTGTGAATGCCGACCTTTCTGAGTGATCCGCTTGTTCTCATTTCTCTTTGCTCCAGGACGGCCTGCTGGTGCTACACTTCGGTTTGGTCCTGCCCACCCCGTCTTGAACACCAGAGGTGGATTTAGTAGAATCCTCAAATGATAAGCTAACCTTTTGGACTTCTCTTCATCAGACTCTTGTCATAATGTGGAGTTAGGTTGGCTTAACTTCTGTCTATAACTACTGCATAACTGTCTTGGATCCGTTGTTAATACTGACGAATATCACCATCTGCTTACAAAGATAAAACTACTAACCTGAATGTAGCTACTTTTAGCAGTTGGCCAGCAAAACGTGTGGAGTATAACTGTCCAAGATGCCTGACCTCACCTGGAATGAATACTGAACTTTTCTGTTAACGCAGAAGCATCAAATTGTCATCCAGCACTATCATTATCTTATATTCAGGACAACCCTTGTGTCTGACATGAATTTGATGGACACAAGTGACTTACATTTGATATAACTGAACCTCAATCGAAATGCTGTTATTGGGTCCATGAGATCAAGACAAGCTGCACCCGTCTACTTTCACTGTCTTTTTGGAAACCAGGGACCTGCATCTCAGTTGTTTTCTATTTATTATTTCATGGGTTGGGTGTGATTTGACAACGATAACAGATTTAAAGGGCTTGGAGTAAAAGGACTATCACTACCAAAGGTTTGTGAATGTATTTATGTAGAGCTTAGATTTTTACTCTGATTAGTTCTTGACACGTTTAATTTAAGAGCTGTTAACGACTGTATACTGTTTGCTGATGTTAACTGATAGAATATACTTTCAGTACAACTTGCCACAGCACAAAAGCAATTGTTTAAAGGGAGTTTGTATAAAGAGGTCTTTGATAAGTTTAGTTAAAAATATGTTTTCTACCAGCTTTTGTGATTTTGAATTAATAAATAAATACATAACTGAGAAATATCTCCTGACTCATCCTGGGGTGGGTTTAGAAATGTTTGAATGAGGGGGCTGAATGGAGAATGTTTGGGAAAAGAGTAACTTGCGCGTAAAGCTCTTGGCAATAGAAGCTAGACATCATTAAAAGTTATCATACACTCAGGTTATAGAGTGCCCTAGTGAAGTATCCCCAGTCAATAAAACTGGATGATGATATAAGAGCTAGAGATTAAAAAGCATGTGATAAAACCCCTAATCCTATTTGTTAAAAAGTGTTGTAAATCCTAAGAAATTGACACAGAAGTCAGGAAAATGGTAGAAATATGATAAGGCCGTCATCAAATATAGCATAAGGAGCCATTTTAAACATAAATATAGCTTTAATATTGTGGCAAAAATATACCTGCTACAGAAATATATAGTGGAGCAAAGGCATCCTTAGCAGAGAATGAAGTCAAACTACCCTACGGTGTTGTAATCTGAGCTTTTCTGTTCTATGTTTTGTAGCTGATTCAGCTACGCAGTGCATATTAGTGCATGTGAATCCCTCCCTTTGAGACGGTTGGCCCTTCACACTCTTAGAAACACATTGGAAAAGAATTCTGTTTCTTTTTTATATATTTATTTATTTTTTGGGGGTCGTTTGTCAGTCATTTTATTTTTATTTTAATGCATTAGCGCACCGCAAACAACGGTGAATACGTTTTCCCACAGGTGCAGACACTGTAACTGCAGCCAGGTGAACTGATCTGTGTTAGCAGCTGGACTACATGTAATATTTAACGTTAAATATTTTTATTCTGCCGCTGTAGGGTTTTGTAACCCTTGAATGTGATTGTGTAAGCAAAGAGGAAACCATTTTCACTTTTTTTAATGCTATAAAACACAACACAATGGTGCAAAGACAAAAGCAGCAGTGACTGTCATCCTACATCACATCAGCCTGTGTCTAAAAATGCTTCAAGCTTAAAGTTCACTGACAACACAGCAGAGGAAATGGAACTATTCTGACATTTTGTTTCCTAAAATATCACCTCTCAAGTTTCAGCATAGTAACAAAGTAGCAAAGTGCACATTTATTCCATGAACATTCACTACTTGGTCACGTTTCCTGTGACGTTCATTCTCTGTGGAGATGTGCAGAACATTAGGTCTACATTTTCAGGTTAGTTTCCTCGTCTAATGTTGCACTTTTATGACTAGTGATACAAACCTTGTATTTTATTTGATGGTTTTTGAGCCTAGAGATCATCTAAATACTGAGATCTACACCCACCCTATTGATTATCACTGAAAATACTGACTACTTCCAGAACATCTGTATGGGTGTCACCTTTCACAAATAGATCATGTGACTATGAACTATACATGTACAGTATATCTGTGTTTAGATTTCCCTGTCTTCAGTTGTTGGAGTTGATGTCTGCCTCATCTTTATCCTCGCTCATCTCCTTGAAGCTTTCCTTGGTGGCTCCTTCTTTGTCCCTCTGGCTGCTCCTGGAGGAGCCGGCTGAGGCCCGAGGGTGGTAGCTGTAGCTGGCAGCACTGAACGACATCCCTGAGTTAAAGTGAGTCTCCTCCCCCTCTAGCAGTTTCCTTATAGGATCAAAGGAAACAAATGTGAAGCTGCACACACGTAGGAATGAGTCTAGTTGTCAAGAGATAACCATGTTTTGTTACTGGTTTGTTTTTTCAGAAATGTGTACATGAACAGTGGTAAAAACACATTTTCTTTCTTTCTTCAGCTTCGAAGGTTAAACTCCCCAAAAAATGAAGCCCCCCTCCATTCAAACGTGTTTTGCTTATTGTTACTTGACTTGCTGAAGGGGGCAGGTTTCTCTGTACTCACCTTAAATCTCAGTGTGGATGTACCAGCAGGAACAATAATTTGGAAGCCAATCAGGGGCCAGAATGCAGCATTCACCACTGTAATGTGGAAACTTGAAGCCTCGTACATTAAGAATGAACTATTTAACCCAGTAATTGAACTTTTTTGTGGCGAACTATATCAGACACAAAGGATTATTCAAAGTAGTAGATCTTTAAACATGGCTGGAGGGGGTAAGTGAATACATTTAAGGAATAAATGGGTGATTTAGTGTTTAACGTAACAGATAGGTCTGTGTTTCTTGAATCCAGTCAGCACCTGTAAGCAGCTATCTCTATGTCCAGGGCCATCTTGACATTGAGCAGGTCTTGATACTCTCTCAGGTGCTGGGCCATCTCCCCCTTCAGGTTCCTCAGCTCCGTGTCCAGGTGGCCAATAGTGTCCTGTTACAGTGGAAATGAGACAGGACTTAGAGATTATCACCTGTGTCTAACAGTCCACAGCATGCTCATCCACAGATTGTCTACATCTGCTGTTGTGTAGGTTTTTCTGTCTTGTAGCTGTTAGATAGCGATAGCTGCCCGACATTGGTTTGGGACATAGTTTCCTGTGACACTTGGAAAGCATCCTTCTAAAGTTTATTAGGGGATTTCCTTTTTGTTACAGTTACCTGTGGAGCTTAGCTTTACCTTCTGTAAAAAGCCAGTGAAAGCCAGATGGCCTTCCTGAATCCGATTTAGCAGGTCAGGGGTTAATCTAATAGACATGCAGGGTCAATTTACTAAGACCTGTTTCGGTCAGTCGCAGAAGCTTGTTAGACTGACAACTACACACTAAAGGTCAGGTCTGGACTTCACTTTGAACCTGAAGTAGACATTCACTTTTACCCTGAGAGAGCCAGAATTTTTCAAACACAGGTTGGTATTACTGACAGGATTTCTTTATCCATAACTTCTCCCTATTTAAGCCTCACAGCTTCCATTTTTTTTGTATGAATTTACCTGTTAAGTTTTGATTGTTTGCTGATGACGGATAGTTTTATTCACCTTATTTGCTGACATCTAGATGAGAAGTTTGTTACTGTTTAGCTTAACACAGAGACTGGGATCAGGGGAAATAGCTAGCGTGGTTTCTTTTAAAAGTAACAACATATGGCTAATAGCACCTCCAACTAATTAACATGTCATACACTGATGGGCCATAACAATACAACCACCAACAGGTAGAGTGAATAGCATTGATTATATCATTAAAATGGCACATGTCAGTGCTTGGTTTATAGTAGCCAGTAAGTAAACGGTCTATTCTTGAAGTTAGTATGTTGGAAGCAGGGAAATGGGCAGTGTGAGGGCCAAGCTGTGAAGGGCCAGACAGCTGGGTCAGAGCATCTTCAAAACAGCAGGTCTTGTAGGATGTTCTCTGTTTGCAGTGGATAGTAAAAAAGTAGTCCAAGGAAGGACAACTAGTGAATTGGCAGCGGGGTTATGGACGCTCATGAAGGCTCAATGATGCACAAGAGGAGTAAAGGCTGGTCGGATCCCACAGAAGATCTACTGTAGCACAAGTTGCTGAAAACTTAAATGCTTCTATGATAGACACACAGTGCATCTAGGCTTGCTGCGTATGGAGCTATGTAGCCACAGACGGGTCAGAGTGTCCACGCTGATCCCTCTGCAAAGCTACCCACAATGGGCACATGGGTGTCAGAACTGGACCACGGAGCAATGGAAGGGCGGCCTGGTCTGATGAATCGTGTTTTTTAAATCACGATATGAACTGTGTGCGTCATTTACCTGGCAGCAGGATACACTGTGGGAAAAAGTCCAGCTGGCTGAGGCAATGTGAGGCTCTGAGCAATGTTCTGCTGAACCTGCCTTTAATGTGGATGTGAGTTTTGACACCCCATTCATGACAACAACGTTCCCTGATAGCAGTGGCCTCTGTCAGCAGGATAATGCTCCCTAACACACTGAAAACATCTTACAGGAACAGTTTGAGGAACATGACAAAGAGTTCAAGGTGTTGACATGGCCTCCGAATTCCCCAGATCTCAATCTGATCGAGCGTCTGTGGGATGTGCTGGAAAAACACATCGATTAATTGAGGCATCACCTCGCAGCTTTCAGGACTTTGAAGGATCTGTTAATGTCTTGGTGCCCACAGGACACCTTCAGGGGTCTGTGAAGGCTTTGATGGGTCAGAGTTGTTTCTGCATGAGGGGGATCTACACAATATTAGGCAGGTGGTTTAAATGCTGTGGCTGGTTTATGTCACTTGGTGTGGTTTTGGAGGTGGGCTATAAGCTGGACTATGCTCAGAACCAGGCTGGCTCTTTGCCCCTGTCAGAATCTAAAAGAAAGCCAACAGACGTATTTCCCCAAATCTCCCAAAATGATTAAAACGTTACAGCAGGCAGAATATCCTGTCATCCAATAATAGGGCCACAGCGTCAAATACCTGCAGCAGTGTTTAAGTAACAGGCAAACCATCAATCATGGTCAAGTCAGTTGCAACAAATGGGCACAGGACCCACAGAGGCTGACAGGAGAATCACAACCAGGCAGTAATTAAGTGATTGATTTCGATTATAAGACTCTCAGTTTGCATTTCCTGCTTCTACTGAGTCGTTGACATGTAAAAGTTGGGGACACCCTGCTCAGTGCAGTTAGCTAACAGCCTTACTCAAGCTGTGACATAATTGATGATGAACTTGACCTTGAGATCTGCTCTCTTCCAATCCTATTATTCTGCAGAGTTGTAGACGGTAACCATCTCCACGCAACACTGTGCCAACAGTATTGTAGCAGCTCTCATTCCAGTACGGCTAATAGTTCCTATTTGAACCATTTACAGTTCTAGTGCTGGCTCTGAAAATGTCACAACCATTGTGATCCTTCTATTTCCCAAGACTGCATCAGAGCAGTACAATATTGCTGTCTTTTACTGTTTCAATCAGTGCTCAAAAATCTGAATGGAGTCGTGTGTTCTAGTTTGGCTTTTATCTTTAGGCTTATTTATGATGAACTGATAATAATGTTTTACACTTAGTTTTATGTTATAAATATTAGTATATTTCTGTCATTATGTCAAGGCAGCTATTTATACTATAAGTTTTTGGTGTATTTGTTCACAGTATGCTTTTCATTCAGAATGTTAAGTGATTTATTTAAAGGTCACCTTATGGTGTGGTGCTCTGTAGCAAAGTCGTTTGGGCTTCATGTACCTTTTCTGAGGTGTCTGTTTCCTTTTCTTCTATCACTCCAGTACAACAAAATTACAACCCAACACAGAAAACGGTCTCAGTGGAAACTGTTTGTTCTGTGCTTCATCATCAGTATCTTTGCACTCTTTCTGGAAAAAATAGAAATGTTTCCATCCTGTGTACACCCAAATATATTGTATTAGAGCTGAAAAGCTGGACCTATAAGTGTCCTGATGGCTTGTGTAACTTAGTAGCACTTGGGAAGTTCACGCTGCACATTAAGAGGCTGCTTTTTTAGCATGATTCATGTACTTTAGATCGAATTTCCTACTTTCCACTACAAATCTGTATCCACCAGACTTTTTTGTTGGCTAGCTGTAGTCCTTTTAGTAGGAAATAAAACAGAAAGGCTTTATTTTAGAGGGTCTGTAATTGACTAATTATTAATAATAAAGAAGCTTCCTAGAAAGAGAATGTAATTTGGTAATTAGTGTCGGTGAAAAGGGGAATTTCTGAGTCAGTTATTGTAGTTGGAGTTAGTCCTGTTGAGTTCCACACAAATGAAACTCGTACAAATCAAAGCTGCCAAACATGAATGAGTGTGTGTAATATTGTGACTGTGGCCCTGCTGGACACCATGAGATGTAATGCTGTGCTGAAACCTCACTGTACTCGTTAGTGCTTGCTTGCCTGCATGGCTGCGGCTTCGGCGTTATGTGCATCCTCCATCTCTGTGATCTGCCTCTCCAGAGACTCGTTGGCGCCCCTCATTGTCTCTATCTCGATGGTCTTGGACTGCAGCTGCCTCCTGAACTCGTTGATCTCCTCCCGGCTGGCCCTCATGGCCTCGTTGCTCCTGGTGGCCTGCTCGCTGAGGCTTGCGAACTTGCTCTTGTACCACTCCTCGGCCGACTGCAGATTCTTGGAGGCGATGGACTCGTACTGGTTGCGGATCTCCTTCAGAGCTGAGGTGAGGTCCGGCTTGGCGAGCTCCAGCTCCACAGAGACCTGCTGCGCCTCCATCAAGCTGCCCATCTCCTGGATTTCCTCTTCGTGCACTTTCTTCAGGAAGGAGATTTCGTCCATCAGTGACTCCAACCGGCGCTCCAGGTCCAGGCGGACGGCTGCAGCATCATCCACGTCCTTCCTGTAGGACCTCAAGGTCTGCTCAGCTTCCTCCCGTGCCCTCACCTCATCATCATACTTTGTACTGAGCTTCTGAAGTGAGACAAGGGAGAGATGGGAAAAGTTGAAGCGAGTTAATGGACAGGAAAGATTTGAGCAATTAGATAAAACAGAGATCAGGTGACACCGACTGACAGACAAAAGATGGACGATGAAAAGAAAACTTGTTATTTCAGAGAGGATGTTGGGTTTCAAACTGAAACAGAAAAGAAAACCAAAGCTCCTTTATATCTCCTTTTCAAAACTGTCAAAACCCCTCTTACCTGCAGCTCATCCTCTAAGTTGTTCCTCTCGATCAGGATGTGGTTCTTGTCCCTGTTCAGCTCCTCCAGCTGAGAGCGCAGATCCCTCATCTCCTGCTGGTAGAGATGAGCGACGCGGGACGGCTCGCCATGCTTCTGCCTCAGACTCACCAGCTCCGTCTCCAGCACTTTGTTCTGCTGCTCCAGCTGTCTGACTTTATCGATGAACACGGCGAAGCGGTCGTTGAGACCCTGTGAAACGTGACAAACAGCCTCAAACTGACGGTGTGGATTTATTTAACCCTGAACTAGACATCACATACCAGCCAAACTTACTTTAAGAGCCTAATTTCTGAACATCTGATCATTAATGAGTTAGTTAGTCACTTACTATGTGTTAAAAATGCATTGCCACTTGGGCAGCAGAGCAGTCCACAAGCACAACACAGACAAACTGCCACCTTAAACAGATATTAGTGCATCCAGCATGTTTCTGGTCACCTGGCATGAGTAAATCCTGTATCTCCTTTCAACTCTGTGTTGATCTCCACCAACTCCTGAGGGAAACATCTGGTTCTTTAGCCACTAAATCCTCCATTATCTTCTAAAGCTAGCTGCTAACTTAGTCTGTCTGGTGTTAGCGTTGGCGTTAGGGTTAGAGCAGGTCGGTAGGAAAACTGCAAAGTCACAATTCACATCATCACTACAGACGACCCCTTTTAGATTACAAGTAGTCATTTGATTCATTTTCCATGTAAAAATACATATCAGTGCAGCTTTAAAGATGTACTTGACGTAAAGAAACACATCCTATCTCCCCTAAATGAAAGCCTAATCATTTCTCTGAGTTCCCTGCTCCTTTGCTGGGACATTTGTCCTGAATAGTGTCATTTCAGACATCTAGGCAGTGGTGGAAGAACTTCTCCTCTATTTCTAGCATAAAAGTTGCAACAGCAGAGAGTAGAAATACTTCATTACAAGAGAATTCCTTCATTTCTAATTTTACTGAAGCAGAGGTGCATATACTTTCAGTATCAACAGTAAAAGAGGCTCTAAAGCAGAATGACCCTTTTCAGAGTGGTATATTATTATCATGGACAGGATTATAAGAAAGTGGCTCCAAGGCCCCCCACTATACTATATATAAGAATTAAAGACAACAAAGCTGCATTGATTGTAGCTGTTCTATATCTTTTTATGTCAGTTTACATGTCTTGGTTGAATATGAGCCTCTCTTGCGCTCATCTGGCACCAGTTTGTGGTCATTTTAAAGTAGCTTTGCTGCTGTTTTGTCTCTTTGTAATCATTTGATTGACAAGAAAAGCCAAGAGTAACTGCCAGGCTCTGATATTGGATCATTTTCTTCATATTTATGTAAATAGAACGTTTTCAAAAACAATTTCTAATGTGCATATTAGTCTGTATCTGTCTTATACCCTAGTTATTATCCCACATACCTGCAGCTGCTCCTTCTCGTTAGTTCTGATGACTTTTAATTCATTATTGACCACGGAGGTCTGGGCCAGGTCCAGGGAGCCGCTCGGTACCGGAGAGAAGGAAACGGAAGAGCGGCCGACCCGCCGGTAAAGACTCATGGAGGACGCGCTGTTGCGGGGCGCAGCCATGGACCGGAGCCCCGTGGAGCCCCGGGGAGTGGAGCTGCTCATGCGGGAGGAGGAGGAGACGGGGAACCTGGGGGAGTCCCCGAAAAGCTTCCGGTAGGACGACGAGGTGTAGCGGTCTCCGTAGCTCATCTTTGCTGTGACTCACAGGTAAAACTGGGAGACTTAAAGAGCTTTGCAGGAGCTTATATTACGCAGGCTGCAGGTGGAGCGAACCATTTTACGCACGGCGGTACAGCATTTGCGCAGAGGCGCCTCTCAGGGGAAATGGGGGCCACGGCCACCCCGGAACCCTAATCAGCTAACTAGATCTGATAGGTGAACATTATTCCCTGGAGTTTCATTTTACAAGTCAGCATCAGCAGCAAGTCAGGAAACATCACAGAGAGTGGAAAAGACACAGTTTGTGACTTGAGCTGCTGGTGTGAGCAAGAGCTGAAGTGTAGTTTGTTGTTTTCAGCTGCTTATAGGACTCTTTCCTCTGAGTTTATTAAATACCTGCAGCAGCAGACAGTAGGTCAGTTTGTGTCAAGTCCAACAGGATTCAGAAAATATGTTGCTGCACCATCTCAGATGCTGCTCAGAGGTCACTTATTTGTTATGCGGTACCCAAAACTAAGTTCTGTAAGATGTTTTGGCACAATTTTTTAGGATTTCATATCTTTCTAGACTTATCTTTTGCAATTTCACCCTCAAAATTGTAATTATTTATTTACATTTTTTATTTTATTTTACAAAAATCTGTCTGGGAAATACTTTTAAGGGTTCAAAATCTCCAGAAATATAACTCCCAGAGCTGAGAAATGTTGTGAGGACTTAGACAAAAATGGTCGACTGGCTCCAGCAGAGGACATATTTTAAATGATTGGCCCTTGAAAATGGAAAAAATGCAACATTTTTAAGCAAGGGTGGTAATATATTGATAAAACATAGTTTCAATCGTAGCATCTGGACTTGCTTGAGTTTCTCGAAGACGTTTCACTTGAAACATCCTCGAGAAACTCAAGCAACTCCAGATGCTGCGATTGAAACTACGAGGATAACCATGACCTGGATGACTGAGAATCTTCACAGACATGTAAATATATGAGGCTTTTTTTCCCCTATTGAATGTTTTCATACGCTTGAAATAAACCCTGAAGGAGAAACTGATGATAACCCAACATCTCAATAAATCTCTGTTTATTGAAACACATCATGGGCAACATTGAAATCATGGATAAATAATGGATATGTGTTCTGTGGGTGAACTTTTCCCCTCAAATACAA
>OMNN01004315.1:7129-17331 GCA_900302755.1 Chromis chromis
GGTGGTGGATGGTGGGGGTGCGCGGGGTGCGAGGCGCTAAAAGCTAAAAATTGAGCCACGGCGATGGATATTCAGGTCCAATTAATGACACATATACTTTGGGGGGAGGGGTGGGGGGACACCAAAATTTAATCACCTGTTCCTTGTCAAATTATCAACATTTCCTGAAAATTTCATCAAAATCCATTCATAAATTTTCAAGTTATCTTGCTAACAGACAAACAAACAGACAGACAGACAAACACCGTCAAAAACATAACCTCCACCAATTCGCTTGGTGGAGGTAAAAATGACTCACTCTTGTCCAGACCCAATTAAGAATTGCTTAAAATAAGTTGAAATATCTCAAATAATTACTTGAAATTAGTTCAAAATGACTGAAAATGTGTTTAAAATGAAAATTTGAGTCATTTTGGGGATTTTTTAGTCCAACCTCTAGAAACCTTTCCTCTCTACTCTGCTCATCAGCTGTAGAAAGATGTTTCACCGTGCTGAATATATCTTCCAACAACTTGCTCATCTGTATGCTGTTTTTCAGCCATGCTACATTTATTTTATTGATTTCATAAATTGTCTGAGAAACTGTTCAAATTGACAAAAACAATCCAAAACCTGTCCAAAATTACAAAGATTGTTCAAAATGACTCACAAAAAAAAAAAAAAAACGGCTCAAAAATCTTCTGAAATGATTCAGAATTTGTCCAAAACTTTCAAAAGGTTGTCCAAAAAGGGTCATAATTGTCAATAAAAGTCCAAAGCAACTCATAACCTGGTCAAACCCATTAAAAACTTGCCCAGAAGGCCTCGCAAATTGTCCATAACTACTCAAAACCTTTACAAAATGACTCATACGTATCCCTCAAAAATTGTCCAAATTTTCAAAACCTGTCCAAAGCGGCTCAAACTTTGCCAAAAATTACTTAAAATTTGTTCAAAATACCTAAAAAAATCGTCCAAAACAACTCAAAGTAGGTCCGAAAAAGGTTTTAAAAAAAAACTGAATACATTTCTGTTATGCAACGGTCTCAGCTGAGTCAAGAACACAGATTTTGTGTTTTTTTTAACAGAATCTGCTGCAGATGCTTTCAGCTGGACATTGCTCAACCTTTGCTTTAATGCAGCGATCTGTCATCACAGCAGCCGATCAACACATGCAAACACACACATTCCTGCTGCATTAGTTCACAACATCAACACTGCATTTTTTCAGTTTCTCATTTCCAGAGAACAAGTTTCCACAGTTGTACAATCATGTCTGAGCTGCAGAGTTTTGGGATCAATGTGTTGCTTCTGGATCTTATTTCATCATCTCAGACCTTTCAGTTAATTTCCACTAACCTTCACGATGTCATCAGGATGTTTTTTTATTAGATTTTCAGGGCTCTTATTCTGCAGACTAAGCAGGAGGTCTGCCATGATCGTACCGTGACCTGCCACCTTCCTGTGGATGTGGATTCTGGTTTTTATTCTTCGTGTTCTTGCTGGTTTTACGAGCTGCTGCCGGTTTGACGGACAGGTGAAACGGGTGAAACAGGTGAGTCGCTCTTCCTGCAGAGGAAACTGAGCAGCGTGACCATGTCCAATCATCACCTCCTCCTGAGTCGTTATAAAACACAACCAACCTTCATCTCACAGGAAAAACCTCCCAAACACAAGTGCAGTAGTTTTCTGTTTTATTTAAGTAAAGACTGAAGCTGCACATTTGAGCAGAAAACCATCTTAATGGATCAGGTCATGGACTGTTAGAAGGATGGTCGCAAAATGTTTCGAAAATAGGTCAAAATAACAAACAAATACAGACAAATGATTCAGAAATGCTTGAAATGATGTAAAAAAAAAAAAAAAAAAAAAAAAAAAAAAAAAAAAAAAGACCAGAAATGGAGCAAAACTTTAAACAACACAAATCTGTCAAAATTACTCAGACTTGTCCAAGTTGACAAACTGATCCAAAACAATTCTAAATTTGTCCAAAATGTCCAAAAAATGGTCCAAATTGACTGAAATCGTGTCCAAATTGACTCAGAAATTGTCCAAACAACTCAAAACCTGGTCCAAAATTACATGAAACCTGGTCACAACTTGTACAAAACTTGGCCAGAATGAAAGTGATTAGTAAAGATTATCAGAAGTGTCTCCAAATTGCTCAAAATGACCAAAAATGGCCCCAAATGACTTAGAAATGGCCGAAACTGACACAAGATTTGAAATGCAAATATGAAAATGAAAATGAAAGGAAAAAAAAATGTCCAAAACAACTCAAAATTTGTCCAAATTGAATGAAACACTGTCCAACATTATTCAAAAATTGTCCAAATTGACTCAAAAAATGGTTCAAAATGCCCCAAAAATAGTCTAAAATGACTGAAGCACAGGTGTGATGCAGTGTGTCAGTCATCTGTGGATCTACCATCATTTTCCATTTTATTTAATCAGCTATAAAGTGAATATTCTGATATTTTGCATTGCTGGATGCTACTCTGAAACTGTCAGAAAATGTCAAAAATTGTCTTTAATGACCAAACATGTTACAAATTGACTCAAAAATTGTCCAAACTGACTGAGGAGATGTTTACACTGACTCATAAATTCACTCAATAATTGTTAAAGTGATTAAAAACATTTATAATATGAACTTGCCCAGAATTGATGCAAAAAAGTTGACTCAAAATTAGTCCAGATTTACTCAAAACCATTCCAAAGTGACTGAAAACATATCTAGAATTATTCAAAAACTGTCCAAATTAACTCAAAAAGAGTCCAAGGTGACTGAAAATATGTCTAAAATTATTCAAAAGTTGCCTGAGTTGACGCAAAAAATGACCAAATTGAAGCAAAATGGTCCAAATTGACTGAAATTATGACTAAAATGACTAAAGAATTGTCCAAATCGAACCTAAATTGTTGAAATTGACTCAAAAATGGTCACTTGGTGTAATGTCTAATCTTGCGTAACTGACAAATATCATGTATTTCAGTAGCTGTGTGTGTGCGTGTGTGTGTGTGCGTGTGCGTGTGTGTGTGTGTGTGTACAGACATAACAGGAAGCACACATGGTAAAGACATCAGCAGTCTATAAATCTGAGATGAAACCTGAGTGTGGAGCAGCAGCCTAAACATCCTCGGTTATCTGCACCTTCACAGCAGATTCTAACTTCATGCTACCAGATAAACTTTTCATCATGTCAGTGGAGAGATTTATGTTTCCTACAGTAAAATGATTCCCCAGGTTCAGTGAACATTTCAGGGAGGAAAACAGATCATTTAGACATTTAGAAAGCTGCAAAAAGACTATTTATGAAGGATCTGCGACCCTGTTTAAGCTCGATTGGTCCTGGCAATGGCCTCAACATTACCTAACAACCTCTACTAATGTTTTGAAGTTTTAATCAGAGGTTCGCAGGATGTTTATCACTGCTATTAGAGTTCCTCTGCAGGCTTTTAGATGCATCATTCACAGGGTGTTTGGAGGATGTTGTCACATTATTCTGCAAAATAACAAAGAAAGAACAAAGAAACATTCAGAAAATGTTTTCCAGATGTTATCAAGGCCTCAGATGATTTTTTATAAAACCTTCCTGTAATGTGATAGTTTCATAAAGGTTATTGTGAGGATGTTTTGTGGATGTTGTTGAGGAAACTCTTTACAGAGTCTATAAAATGTTGTCAATGTAACATTTCTTGTAAGAACCTTAGGGCATAATGGTTCAACAATATTATCACCAAACACTTTAGAACATGTTTTGTTCCCCGACTTCATATATACAACTAAAGTTTACATCCACTTGTAAAGTCCATGTTTATTATGTCAGTCTTGAGTTTCTAATGACTCCTATAACTCTGAATTTCTATGATGGAATCATTGAAACACATGAAAAACAACCATGTATTTTGGTTCTTTTATAGATTTATTAAAGGTCTTCTGGAAAAAAATATACATACAGCAGCTTGAATTGTCAGTTTTGATGATGTAGAAAGTTGTGGTTATCAAATTGTCTCAGTTTCATGACCTCTTAATTTCTCTGAGTGATTATGATTGACTACAGCTGCTGACTCCTCTGAACCAATTTAAATAGGACCCACTTGATCCACTCATTAGACTCAACCACAAACAAAGTCTGAGGAGCTCAGCAAAGATTTGAAAAAGCAAATTATTTACTGGAACAAGTCAGAAAGTCACTTGGAGCCATTTCAAAGAGATCCCAAAACCATCTATTTGTAAGTATAAAGTTCATGGTCCAGTTGTGTTACTGCCACCATCAGGAAGAAAACACAAACTATCACCTATCTGCAATGAACTAGAAGCTGCTGGACCACAGCTGTCAGTGTCCACAGTGTTTTACATCAACATAAGGTGAAGAGTTCTGGGTAAATTTCCACCACAATTTTAATGCTATCAATATCTCCCACCCCCACAGCAGATGTTAACCGATATGTCCTTTGCGGTGTTGCCAAACTGAGTTGAGAAACGATTTATTTAAAGAATGTGTTACAGTAAGTGAAGGGGGGAGGTCACTTAAACTCTAAAAATGCAACTCAAAGGTTAGTTTCATTTTGAGGCTGCAGCTGCCAACATCTTGGTTACAGGTGATATTCTGCATATATTGTTTAATAACATAATAAAATTAAAACAATTAAACAGAATAATAAAAAATAGCATTAAAAATCTATCCACTGAGGGGATATAGGGAATCCTTGGATTTGTTCAGTTTTCATGTATATTTTTGTGGGTTTTTGTTTGGTTATTCTCCATAATTATTACAGCTGTAGGGTCACATCCTAAATATTTGAGTAGTTACATTGGGGGGAAAATTTAAAATGCAATTTTTTTTGGAACAATTTACTGTTATTTTACAGATTCTCTCTGCTTTATTAATTTACAAATAATATCTAGCAAAATCACAGACAACAGTATTTACACAGCAAAAACATTGAGACCAAAACTGTAAATATTGTCCACATCAAAAATCTATATTTTTTTCAAATGATTATTCTTTTACAATAATTGACCATAAAATCATACCATTTTTATTATATTTAAATCACCCAAAAATTTAATTATACAGATATTGTTATTTGAAAAATAAATTATGTATATTAAGAACTGAAAAATGGTAAATATTTTTTTTCTTTTTAGTTTATTTTACAGATTTTCCTTGTTTTGTTAAATTACAGATAAGGTCAAAATCAAGAACCTGACAAAAAGTAATGTTGCAAAAATACTCTCAAGCAAGGAAGGAACTGGAAGACAGGTATACAAATGAACAGCAAAAGTATGTTCAACAACAAATCGACAATATACAGTACATGCGGCAGCTGACAACCAGCAGTCTGCACTGGCATGTCGGATTGTTAACAACATTAGTGGATGGAAAAATATGACTCAAGTCAAAATAAAAGCCTCTAGTCAAGAGGAAAGACTTGAGAAGTGGAAGCAGCATCTTGAAAACCTATTGGGAAACGCACCCGCAATCGATGACAAGCCTGTGCAAACTTCCGATAAAAAAGAGGCCTTTCACCATGAAAGAACTTGAAGATGTCCTAAGTAAGACAAAAAAACAACAAAGCTGCTGGTCTGGATGAAGTCCCACTGGACATCTAGAAGACAGGGCGCTTCAACGATGACTTATTAAAGTTTTTCAACAATGTTTACTGTCAACATGCAATCAAAGATTGGACGAAAGGATGTACCCTACCCTTCCCAAAGAAACAAGACCTATCAGTCACAGATAACTACAGAGGCATCACGTTAACGTGCATCACTGCCAAAATCTATAATGCTCTATTAAGGAACAGAATTCAGCCAGAACTTGACAAGATCACGCGACCAAATTATAATGGCTTCTGACAAAACAGATCTACTCTGCGGCAGATTCTTACTATTCATAGAATCCTTGAAGGTGTGAAAGCAAAAAACCTCCAAGAGTCAGTCATATTTGTAGATTTCTCAAAGGCTTTTGATTCTGCTCACCGAGGGAAAATGGCAGAGATTCTACGCTCGTATGGAATTCCAAAGGAAACTGTTGATGCCATAATGATGCTATACAATGACATGGAATCCATGGTTCGATCGCCTGATGGTTTCTTCAATATCCTGGCGGGCATGCTTCAAGGAGATACCCTCGCCCCTCTTCCATTTATCATCTGTCTGGACTATGTGCTGCGGACATCTGTGGACTTACAGAAGCAATTGGGC
The DNA here is from genome assembly GCA_900302755.1 of Chromis chromis. Lineage (NCBI taxonomy): Eukaryota > Metazoa > Chordata > Actinopteri > Pomacentridae > Chromis > Chromis chromis. The sequence goes on from OMNN01004315.1 coordinate 13,323, forward strand.
CTCACTCTACACAGAGCCAGAGGAAGGACATACCCTGCTAAGAAGATAACAGATGCAGACCACGCGGATGACTTAGCGCTATTTGCTGATGCCTTTTCCAATGCTGAAAAACTTTTGCATGCCCTCGAAAATCTGAGGCCTTGAATTTCAGTCAAAACGGAGATATCAAAGCACTGAACGGTAAACTCCTTAAAAATGTTGAAAGCTTCACATACCTCGGAAGTGAAATTTCCTCTACTGAGAAGGACATGAAAATCCGCATAGCCAAAGCTTGGAGTGCTCTGGACAGACTAAGGATCATCTGGAAGTCATCTCTACCGGATAGTCTGAAGCGGAACTTTTTCAGAGTTGTGGTTGAATCTTGTCTACTGTACAGCTCAACAGCTTGGACAATGACCAAGAAACTGGAAAATATGCTTGACGGGACCTATAGAAGGATGCTTAGGGTGGTGCTTAACAAATGCTGGAAACAGCGTCCCATGAAGGAAGAGCCCTAAGGGAAGATCCCACCAGTATCATCCCTTGTAAGCGAGAGGCGCACTAGGTATGCTGGACCCTGCTATCGGAGCAAAAATGAGTTAATCAGTGAACTATTGCTATGGAAGCTGGCCCATGGCCACTACAGTGTTGGGCGCCCTCGTTTGACCTACATTGATCAACTCACCCAAAACTCTGATTTGCACAAAGATCAACTTCGAGCATCAATGGAGGACCAAACTGTCTGGAGAGAAAGAGTCGAATGGGCCTGGGCAATCTGCCCGATCTGGTAAGGTAAGGTACAGATAATAATGACCAAAATCACAAAATTTGTATTAATGTGACCATCAAAATCAGTATTTTTAAAAATCGTAATTTGTTCTTTTGCAATGCTTGACTGTAAAATGACACTATTTTTACTATATTTAAAACAGCAAAAAAATCATTATTTTACAAACATTTAAGTTATTTGAAAGAAAAATTATGTATATTAAGAATTAAAAAAATTTAAACTGTTATTTTACAAAGTTTTGTTAAATCAAAACAGACAACTAGCAAAATCACACACAAAAAATATCCACATCAAAAATCTGTAATTTTATAAATAGTAATTTATTTACAATGTATGATTGTAAAATTCAAATTACAATTTTTTACATTTTGAAAATTTACTAAAAATATGACTATTTTGCAGATATTTGCCATCATTTTCACTATTTTAGTTTTAGTTTTTGACAGTTTGTGAATGTTAAAGCTTATCATCATTTTTAATTGTGCAGATTTGATTTGATTTGATGAAGTTTTACTTTTTTTTCTTTACAGGATTTTTTTTTGCAGTGCAGGTTAAGCTTTGTAAATAATTACACTGTATGGTTTTTGCTATAATTTTACATTAGCCAAGTTATTAATTAATAACACTGTGGTGTCTCATAATAGATCAATTCTGACATTTTAACACGGAAACAACACAAAGATAACTGGTAATATGTTTTAAAGTTGTATTCTATATTACAGTGTGTCTGCATTTGGGTGTCAAACTGAAACCTTTTATAAATTCCTTCTATCCGTCTTCTTCTTCTTCTGCAGACGCTCTGCTGTGTTATTTCTTAATAATCTGACACACAAACAGGATGTGAGGTCAGAGGTCAGAGAGGAAATGTGATAAATAAACAGTGAAGACAAAGGAATGAAGACGGAGAGTGACTGAGAGTAAACATCCAGAAATCATTAATGATGTCTGGAAGAAAGCATCTAGTCATGAGCCAGACAAGGACACAAAGAGTTTTATTCAAGAATGTTTGTTTTATTTTGTGATAAACAAAAATAGGCTCTTTGGAGCAGCAGAAACAACTGGTACAATAGACCTGTTAGCAAGTTAGCAAAGGTTCCACTAATCAGAGAATCTGTGTTTGATTTGTTTAGATTTATTATCAGCAATATTAGTACAGAAAAAGGAAAACTGCATTTTCTTTCTAAGCGATCATTATTTTCCAGATATTTGCAAAAACAAAAACACATATTGTTAGGGCGTAAAAAAAATGTAGTGGAGTTGCACTTAAATATGAATACCTTAAAAAAAAAAAGTATGTCATGTTGGCAGATTAGTTGTTTCCATTGTGCTGCATTACACACTGGCATACAGTTTGTCAGAATAAAATGTACTTAAAGGTAATGGTCATTTTGCTTTTTTGGAGGAAAAAAAATCAATGATTAATTGGTGAAATAGTCAATACATTAATAGATTAGACCTAATTACAACCTCCTACATCCACTCTGTTGTTCCTCAGTTTGATGTTTGACTGACAATATTGTCAACATGAGGAAACTATTCAGGAAGTCAGTCCAATATTTGATTACGTGCTCAGTTATAGTTAACCAATGTTAACTTCCTACTGTAGAAACTCTGATTATATAACATCTGTGGGATCATAAATCCACCTTTAAAGAACCTGCAGCTGAATACAAGGCAGGAAAATTATGTTTTTATCATTGATGTGGTAAGATATCCCTTTTCAGTAAGCATTATAATCACTGTTTAGATATTTTGTACATTGTGCAGAGCTGAAATTTGTATTCATTTGGTGTTTTATCCAGTCTGCTGATCACATGGGCAAGGCAGAAATATGTTTGGAGGAGAGAAGGTGAGGCCTTTAACCCCAAGAACACCAAACCTACCATCAAGCATGGTGGTGGTAGTATTATGCTCTAGGCTGTTATGGTGCTTTATACAAAATAAATGGAATAATGAAGAAGGAGGATTACCTCCACATTCTTCAGGAAAACCTCAAATCCTCAGCAGAAGGTTGATCTTGGACACAGCTGGATGTTTCAACAAGACAATGAGCCTAAACATTCATCAAAAGTGGAAAAGAAATGGTTCAATCAGGCTAGAATGAAGGTTTCAGACTGGTCTCCCCAGACATTAAAATCATAGTTTAGATATCTGGTACATTGGGAAAAAGTAGAACTGAAATTTGTATTTATTTTGATGTTTTTACTGCAGCAGAGACAGAACAGATTCACTCTCTCAATCAGTTTTCACAGAAATTAAACCTGATGGTAATCAATGAGCAGAAACTAATATTTTTTCTGACCACAGCAGCTCTTTTAACATCCAGATGACCTACAATAAACAGTGTTGTGTGTTTAAAATGGAGATGGAAGTCAGAAAATGACCTGTAAATACTCTGGAGAGCGTTCAAATCAACAATCTGCACAATCTTTCCGTTTCCCGGCAAACAGATCTGATTTTATTCTTGGAAAACTCAAAAGAGCGTCAGAGGCTTGTTTCTGTGGAAAGTGCTTGTACACATGAAACACATAAAGTTTGGAAGATGTTTCAGTGGAGATTAAACAGAAAGAATAGTGAGGACGAGTTTGTGTTGTGGTTTCTGGCCGACACATGTACGAAACAATGCACTGCTTGTTTGCTAAACTGATTTAAACTAAATGTCTGACAGCATCAAACTATATTAGATCCTAAACTATGTGCATTAAAGCCTCATATATCTGATCAACCGGATCCTCTGTGCCATCGAGCTCCATTGTCGATGATTAAAAACACATCTGGGAGACATACTGCTGCTCTGCTCGACAAATTAATGCAACAACACAACTTAGTTCATGTCTCAGTCCCACAAACAACAAAGCAAATACTCTCCAGAGCCACAAATGTGAATTAATCTGATGCTGAAAATAGTCAGTTTCAGTAAAACAAAATCTAAATTACATGTGTACATCTCTGTGAAAGAGCCCTCTAGTGGCTGCAATACTGAAGGAGGAGGTTGGGGTGGATGGACGGGCCAAAAAAAAAAAAAAAGTATTACCATAGGGTAAAAACTTCAGCTCTAAATTCTTCAGATTAATCTCCATAATTAATAATGCAGCAAATTATTATATAATCAATGACAATGTAGGATCCCAGACTTAATATGTTCTATACTCAGGTAAAGTAGTATTTTATATAATTTTTGTAGAGTTTAATCCTATATATGTAAATTATTCAAGTAAAAAATACACCATAAATGACACG
>OMNN01004317.1:0-28993 GCA_900302755.1 Chromis chromis
GGGGGCAGGGGGCTAGTGCAATGCACTCCCCTTTCCAAGGCCACTTGTGCTGCTACACATTCAAGAACAAATGAAGAAGAAAGAAAAAAAACAAGTGGCACCTGGGAAAACAGTCAATTCTTGTTCTCATGATTTTCATTGTTCAATTTCCTCTCCTTTTTGGCACTATGACACATGGCAGGGTACTTTTTAAAACTTGCTGTGCAGATTAGCTGGGATGAAATGATAATTTGAGTCGAGAGTTCCCTTAATTGATTACATCCTTAGAATTCTAACGAGGAACTAACACGGTGTCTTGAGTAAAGGAGGACAGGGAAGCTGTAGAAGGGGCAGAGGTAGAGGGGAGTGCCATGTTCTCTTTGTGTCATCAAACTTAGTCACTGGTGGATGCGTGCAGTCTAGTCGTCAGAGATGGAGAGCCGGCTGAAGATGGGAAGGCGGCGGGTGGTGTCCAGCGTGGGGGACTCGGAGCCACTCAAGCTGCCGCCAGAGCTGCTCTGGTAGCCCTCTTGGTCTGACAGCGAGTCTTGAGGGCTGGATGGAGACTCGAACAGCTGAGGGGACTCCAACATGGGTCTGAAATAGTAAGGCGTGCTTGTTGGAGAGGGAGGTGCAGGGGTGTTGTGCTCTGTGCCTACAGGACCAGCACTGAGGCTGGGCGCAAACAGGTTGGCCAGCTCCTGGCTGGAGTAGGTGAAGGGGTTACTGCTAGGCCAGTCTGGGACCTCATCAGGGAAGAACATGGGTGGAGGGGTGACTGAGGTGGGGCTGTCTCTCAGCCCAGCTGAGCTGGAGAAGCCTGCAAAGCTGTAGCTGTGCTGCAGTCGAGGCCTCTCCATCTTGTTAGAAGAGTTTAGAGGGGAGCACTGCTGGGGGGGTCCACGTCGCTCCTCAGCATTGTGGATGAAATGGCAGCGAGGCCCGTATGGGCAGAAACCAATGGTGTGGAAGGTGCGGCACAGCTCAGTTTTGTATTTGGGATGACGGCTCAGGCTGCGTAGTTCATGGATTCCATGAGCAAACTGGCACTTGTCGCCATACTTGCAGGAACCGTTCTCCTCGAAGGGCCTGCAAAGCTCCGTCTTGTAACGGCTGGAGTTCACTTGGCTGCTGCCGCTGGTGGGACTGGCGGGACCCAGGCACTTGTTGAGGAGCCTCTCACCCGTCTCAGAGAAGGAGCGCAGGCGGTTTTCCTTGTTGTTGCTGGCATTGCCAACCCCTGAGATGAGTGAGGAGTGGTCCGCTGCCTTCAGGCTGTTCAGAAACTGGTTCTGGCTGAACTTTGTGCTGCTGACAGAGTGCCGCCGCTGGTATACACCTCCCACTGAGGGAGATCCCACCGCCTTCCTGTCCAGCAGGGCTCCGGCGGGGCTGGAGATGGGCACATTGGTGCCAGTGCAAGGGACAGACATGGGATGGGGGGCACCCAGGTTGTTGTTGTAGCTGAGCAGTTTGTTGTTCTGCAAGGAAGAAGAAACACAGAAACACGCCGTTAGAACAAATCTGACAGGCAGCGACTGGTGGGAAAGAGAGGCAAAGAAATCCACACCTCCTCTTGCATGACTGTTCTTTTTGGCTCCGACTACATAAGCGGATACAGGCCTATAGAACAGCAGCTGGTTTGGCAAGTTGCCCTGGTGAGGAATGTGTGGCTGTTTAGTAAATGGAGCACATGAGAGGCCTGTGGGCTGCTAGTGGCTACAAAGAGGCTGCATCATTTGAAAGATAATGAAAGTGGCAAAGCATCCAAGAGAAACCTGATCTGCCTTTCAATACACACTAGTGGAGATGGCCGGTTAGTCACTGATTTACATGAGTGCAAACTAAAGAGAGAAAAAAGGCGCTTTAGGAAGACATAAAGTCTGCAAACCGCAACCAAAGCGGGATATTACCCAACAAATATTAAGGTTAAACGTGGTTAATCGTTTAATAGGGAGCGGAGCTAAAGCCAGGCAAATCTGGTGAATGATTAGCGAGCATGTGGCTGCTGCTTTGTATTAAAAGTGGCGCAAAAAAAAGACGAGCTGCTCTCATTAAAACGAAGATCACATGAATTAACCGGAGCTAACTTTAACGAGCTTTTAAAACTGCGCAGTAGCCGTAAAAAGTTAGCTGATGTGGCACAGGATTTCAAAATAAAAGTTAGCGGCGCGCGGGTGTTTTAACACACTCACGGAGGAAGCAACAGGCGAAAACAAACTTTAAAAACATAAAAGGAAAACAAGTAAACAGAGGAAAAGCAAGCAGAGGGCCGCGGACATGCAGCTTCATCATTCCTCCACAGCGGGCTAACTGCTGCGGCTAACAAGCTAGCTGCAGCCGGACAAGTTTAAAAGTAGAGAAGGGAAGAAAAAAAACAGAAGCAGGATTTAAAAAGTTTTAAAGCTACCTTGTTCATTACTTCGAAGTCGAAGAAAGGCGACACCACGGCTGTGGTCATCTTTGCAGCGACCAAGTCAAAAGTAGTTTAAAAAAAAAAATCCAAAAGGAAGAGGGAAAAAAAAAAACAAGAAAAGTTGCGCAGGTCTGCTGAGTGTCTGATTCGCAGCTCCTGTGTATTTTGGACCCTGCAGACTCCCCCTCTGCCCTGCACCAGCCCCGACATTTGCTTTATAATCCTTTTGCAGGAGGAGCCTCAAGCACTGGGCGTTAACTTTCAGTAACTTTTTTTTCTCCCCCTTCTCCTCCTCCTTCTCCTCCTCCTTCTTCTTCTTCTTCTCCTTCCTCAAAACTTGCATTAGTTTGTTTGAGACACTACAGGGACCCAAGCTGTGAATCTCTGCAGTGAAAGTTTGGATTTTAAAGTTGTTAAGAGGACAAATGCACAACTAAACCAGTGCAAATCTGTTTAGAATGAAGTAGATTTCAACTCCAAGTGGTTTAAAAGTGACTTTATTTTTCTTTTTGTGCCACTCTGGTGTTGTTTACTGTGAGGCGCTTGCATTATCCCCAGGCTTCTCAGCTACCATCCACCACTCTGTAATTAATTTACTCCTAATTGCCGGACTGTAACGTCACTAGTGGGACTTTCCGGCAGCATTCAAGGCTTTTAACTCTTTCCCAACCCTCCCCAAAAAGCTCAGCATGTCATTTCATCAGGTGGGAGACAACCTGATACACGAGCGAGTGATCTCAACCACAGTCGGTCACGGTGACGCTCGCAGCCACATGCATGAAAAGCTGCACAGAGAGTGAAACCTATACAAAGTCTATTGTGGTCCCATCTTCTTCTCCTTCTTCCTTCCTCCCGCCTCTCTAAATCCAATGACAGAGCAGCCATCGGCCATGTGCGAGGAGTTAATGCCAGGGTTGGGTTGCAATAGAAAAGTAGAAGAAGGGGGGAGAAAAAGAAAGGCAAAGAGGGAGGGGGGGAGAGAAGAAAAGAAGCTGTTAACAAAAAAAAAAGAAGGTTGGAGTCGGAGGAGGGGATGATGGCGTGAGGGGGAGATTTATGGGGGACGTTTATTACTACACAGCATTGCCCCAGGGAGGTGAGGGAAGAGGGGTGGGGATAGAGAGGCAAAACATTCCCTTTCCCCTTCCTCTTCTTTGCCTATACAGGAGCCACACAGGGGGTTGGAGAGCTTTGTCTCGGGCCGTGGAGGAGGAGAGAGGGGAGCTTGTTTTTGAGATGTTGAGACAGAAAAGACTCTGAATGTTATCACGAAGGAGAGCAACTTCACGCAAACACTTCCAAGTTGTCCCCGGGACCCCGTCGGCGAGCGGCGAGGGTGTGTGTTTTTAACATAAAAAAGAGTTTTACGAGCCGGGGCTGTGCAGAATAATCTCCCCCTGGAGTGTTTTTACAGACGACAGGGCGGAATGACAGACTTGCTGGAAATCATGTCTGCAGTTCAAAGGCCCTGTCACTGATTGATTAAGTGGATCAGATCGATTGTCTCCCTCTAAGGAATAAATACAGCAGGGAAGAAGGAGGGGAATCACAGCTTCTTCTTCTTCTTCTTCTTCTTTCTTTTCGCCCCCCCTAAGAATATAAAAAAACACTTGTGGCTGGTGTGAAATGACCTAAAGAACTCATAATATGTCACACATTAAGCAGGATCACAGCCAGAGTTTAAGTGAGTACAGACAACTGCGATGTCAGGGTTTGGAAATTTCACTCCTACAGATCTGTACTTTACAAGGTCACAGCACATACGACGAGATATGTCACCCTGATGGAGATGTCTCCTTCAGCCTCGAGAAGCTTCCGCGGTTGTTTACTTTAATACTCTCAAATGCATCTTGACTCGGTTGCTCTTTCAGGTTGAGGAGGAGGAGGAGGAGGCACCTGTTTCCTGCCAAAATGAAAATATATAGAAAAGAAGAATCGGTCGCTGCTCTCTCAGGGGATGAAGTTAAATGTGGCTCTGCTTTAAAGATGCAGACAGTAACACTCCATAACAACTTTTTAATTTGCTAACATGCTTTGTAATGCATTTTATACAAAGAATTCTTGAGTATTCGGTTAACTTGGCTTCACAAACAAGCATTAACTTCTTCAATATTGCTCACTTTTTGTTTTTGAGGCATGATTTTAGGGTGCAGATTGGAGTGTTTGTGAGAATACTTGCCAAAAAGGACATGCACTGCTCAGTAAAAGGTGATATTTGACAGTAATACACATTTTTCTTCTCGATTTGGCCGATTAGATGTCAGGAAATAGTGAAAAATTGACCATCTAAAGTCTTGTTTTGTCTGATTGTCCTGTTTAAATCTAAATATTTTCAATTTTCTATCACATATGACCAAATATCTCATAAATGAGAGGCCAGAATAGAGAATGGTTTGGATTTTTGCATGAAAATTGGCTTGAATCATTGATTGATCATCAAAATCGCTTCCTCTGTTTTTCTGCAAAAAACCCACAAAAGGAACAAACTCGATATCAGCTCCTCTGGCAGTATTTTCCTTTCTCTGTTGACAGAGTTGAGCTCCCTCTCAGGAGAGTTGATTTCTGAGGATTTGTGCTGCTCGAGGTCAAGGCTGGCCTTCTTTCTTTTTTTTCTTTTTCTTTTTTTTCAGCCTCTGTCGGAGCTGCAGTCGGTCACTCCTCAGTCAGCCTCAGCTGCTCGGTTTGATTTCTGCCTCCTGCTCTGTCGTCTCCGATGACCCCCTTCCTCAGAAGGGAGGATGAGGATGGAGCTTGAGGTCACAGATAAAGCTAAAGCGGGATGACGGGATGTTACATTTTTTATCTATCCAAACGGGAGATGAAAGAATTTGCAGAGAAACACAACAAATTGGATGTTCAAGAGCAACAGTTTGCTGCAGTTCCTCCTTACAGCCAACAGAGGGCAGAGTTCTTCCTATTCTCTGTCCTCTGGTTGCAGTGTTTTCCTATTTATTCCCCTCTTTGTACAGTATTAGTGTCTACATGTTTGCCTAAAGCATAACTTTAGATTAACAGACTGGTTACACCTCAAGTGAGAACTTCTAAGATTAGACAAGCAGGTCAGCACAGTCAAACACAGCTCCTTCCCTGTGTGGGTTTGAGGTGAATAAGGACTCAGCACAAGCCTGTGTGTTGTGTAATCAGCCTTTCCACTGACACACTAACTTACTGGCCCTATATGAAGCAGAGAGACTTATCAGCTACAAAACACACAATTGCTCAGGCTGGTAGTGTGGAAAGCTCAAGCTGTGCTGCACCACATCCCACTTAGGGTGACCACAAGCTCATTAAACGACGTCTTAAAGGAGGAATAAGTAGTATTTTTTACTGCCGCCTGGTACATAATGTGTATTCTGGGGGATTGATAGTGTTGTTGATGAATGCCAGTCGCTAAGAGGGTTTCCACTTAGCGAGATTTCTGACTTTTAAAGCTAATTTTCCAGCTGAAGTATCTGTTTTGGAAGAAACGGTTCCTCCCCACACATTTTCAATTCCTTAGCACTAAAGGCTGTTACTGTACGAGCAGCTGCCAGTGGAACATCTCTTCTTCGGTAGAAATTCCTTCTCAATCTTGAACGCTGCAGTGAAAATATGACTATTAGTGTTTAATAGTGGTGTGGAAACTTTGATAAATGCACGTAGCATTACAGTAACGGACGAAATACTTTGCTGCCAGTAAAGAAATCTGAATTTGACATGAATAAATGTGCAAAAATGTTCATAAATGTTATCATTTAAACTTGATTGAGGTGGAGATACTACAACTACAATATTTTTTAAGTCTAATAAGTTGATAATTCTTAGATATTAATGCAAAATACAAATGGAAGTACTGAAATTTGTACTTGCACTTGAGTAAATGTACTTTTCACCATTGCCAGCACAATATATTGCAGGAATACGGTCTGGTGTTTCAACTCCTATTAAAAACCATAGATTACTTAAGCCTCCCATAACTTCCTATTTTTTCACCGGCATGTGAGCACATCTTTCGAAACACTGACAGGACAGCTAATCAGCCCGCTGATTGTTGAGCAATCAGCAGCCAAGGATAGCCAGGTTCGAGCCAAAAAGGGTTTGATTTCTCGAATATGTTGTCATGTGTCAGCCCGTGTTCACCGTGACACCGCGTGGGCTTCTCGTCTCTGTATACATTCCCTTCCCCACATCCCAATTTGTGCGATCCGCTCCTTGTCTGTATAAGCTTTGACAGCCAGGACACCATGATTGCTTCCTTTCATGTCTCATGGTATGTTTGCCAAATTCATATGGGAGGGCTGTGGTCATCTAAAAACTAGCCTCAGAGGAAGAGAGTTTAGGGGAGAGAGAAAGATTGAGGGAAGGAGGAAAATAAGAACTAGCAGCGATTAATTGTCCATAAGAGTAGCCACAGCATTGTTAGTGGTGAACCGCCAGCTGCTCTTGCTGATGTTGTTCCCATGGATCGGTCCAACATGCCCATCCACTCCACTTCCACTGCCCTCCGTGTCACACTGGGTGGGATGCGGCATCAAATGTGAGCCGTGGCTCATTTGGATAGCTCCGACACGTCACAGCGTCACAATCATGACCGGAGTTCAAAACAAACACCATCTTGGAAACGAGAGTCTGCGGCCGCCTCGGTGCCAATTTGCAAGCGGAGTAGAAGAAGAATAATGACGCTGTTGGTTAAATAGCGAGATCGCAAAAATAGCTACAAAACAAGCGAGTGAGGGGTCAGCGTTTAAAGGAGATTTACTGTCCAATTCTCGGCTGACACGCCAATCTCTAGAGGAGGGGTGTATTTAGGACGGAGGGCGACTTCCTGACCCACATTTCCTGAGGATAGTTTGGTTTTCCATCCACACATCAGGGGTCGCAGTGGATGAAGCCGAGGTCAAAGCCATCAAGCTATAGACATGAGATGAAAACCACAGCTATACGATACATAATGCTGCACGCTCACGCTGCAGAGATGGCAGATGATATGCATATGCAGACACACTTAGAGACCCGGAGAGGAATCTGGTGCTCGTTGTGTCCAGTTGCCCCCAGGCTCAGGATGCCTCCGCTGGGGACCGCGCAGACCTGACCCCGGTCCAGGTGTCATGACCATGCGGCGGACGCTGAAACAAGATATTCCTCAGCTCCTCACTCAACGCGGAGGGAAAAAAAAAAAATCAATGGGCTTTGTATAGCTGTTGGAACAGTGGAAAGCATTCTCTCACCAAAAAATCCTGCCCTTGTCCCATCTGTCTCGATTCTGTGGCGCTCCCAGACCTCACAACCGGCTCTGTGTGGTCACTCCTGGACTAGAATTACACAGTCCATGTGTCCGGCTCTGGACAATACACAAAGCTAACCGCCTGTGCGACCCTGCCCACTTTTCTCACACTTTATCCCCGAAAATTTATTGAACTGGACGTGTTTTCTCTGCAGTTATTGATATTGCTCCAGATGCTGTTGACCGAGGACACACTTGCGACATGGTTCACCTACTTAGGTTTTGGTTACGTGTGACTGGATGGGAGCGTGGTTTTCATTAAATGAGCTGCGAGGATAGGATCGCTTGATTGTGAGCCGTCCTCAGTCGACCCGGGGCATATGCCGATGTCACATTCCTCGTCGTTGTAGGCGTTCGATGATTTATTGTGAAAAACTGCGCTTTTGTTGTTACTGCGACTCTAATTTGAACCTTTTTCGGGGCCTGTAGAATGCAACAAATTATAGCTATATGCAGACTACTCTGCAGGACGTTGGCTGTTGGGTTTCAAGGTTTGAGATTTCTATTATTATGTTCCATGTTGGTAGTAAACGTCTTGCTAATGCCCGAGAGCTCAACACGCAACACTAGGAAACAGATGCTAATGGGAAAAAAAAGCAAATATAACAACACATGCTCAACATTCAGAAGAAATGCTGCAAAGAATTAAAACACTGACAAGCCGAGCACCATAAGCACAATAAATAATGGATTCCCGAAACAGTAAAGCACCAGCTAATACTGCAAATATGATCAAATACAGAAACCTAACCGAGCTAACAGTTTCAATTTGAGCTTTCTCATGCTACAAATGAATAAATGGCCCATTGCCATCAGCCTGTTTATGGGTTGTGTTTTCCATATTTGTAGTATGTTTCTGTATTTATGTCTATGTTTACTTGTGTTTTCTATATTTGCAGCCCTTTTTATAAAGCTTGTGTCCTCTATGTGTTTATGCATGCACTCATTTCTTATATATAACTCTTGGCATAAACAGCACTGGTTGGTTTTGCATAGTAGTGTTTACTATTTATTGCTGGATTGTTTTCCTTCTACCTGCTTTAGAACACACTATACACATTTGTTGTCACTGGTATTGGGTGTCTGCCATGTGTTCACTGTGTCTTTGACTTTTTAATTTGTATGTTTTTGTTGTGTATGTTTAGTTTTGTTCCCACATTGGAAAACCACATGGATAGAGCAGTTAATCAGCCCTTGTTTTCATATAATTGTCAAGTGAAATTGAAGCTAACTTTTGAAATGTCCCCCAAAAAAGGTGGTTGTTTCCATTAGCTGCTTTGAAGTGAGTAAACTAGGCCATGTAGTTTTGTCAGAAGGTAGCGATATAGTCTACATAGCTCTAGTAAACAAGAGTAGAAGAAGCCGGAAAGAAAACCAGTTCTTTGCCAAAACTTTAAAGAAGAAACAAACCAAACTTTTAGCTATCTATTGGAGAAGAATGGAGAAAAGCCCTCAAGAACTGTTTTTTAGCCAAGTTGTAATTATTCTTTAATGTCAGCTTGTATTTTACATGTTTCATGCTGTCTGGAGGTGAAGACAATGAAAGTCATGTGAGTTAAATGTTCGTTATGTCTGAATTAGTTCAAAAGAGGTGTTTCTGTCTCCAATTATACACATAAACTTAAAGATTATCTCAAGCGAGCACAGAAACTCTTCACCAAAGTGGGACGTTTATCAATATATCTCCAGTTTCCTGAACTTTCTTTTAAATGCAATACTACAAAATGTGCATAAAAAATTATATGGAACCAGGTGAAGAAGCTTTCTGTGTATACTTGTGTTTTAACTGTTCGCATGTGTTTTCTTCAGCTGCGTTATCTTGAGGTCTCAGGGCCTCCATAGCTTTATGAGGAGAGCATAGTGTACCTCAACAAACTGTAGGTGGGCGCAGTGGTGAACCCTGCGCTGGTAAATAGTTTGCTATCTGGAGATCCGCAGGTGTTAGAGCCTCAACAGATTATTCATCTGTTAAACTGCACCTTTGACTGTCCTCCCGAGATGAAAAGTTCTTGTAACGTCTGCTCTTTTCTTCTCCGTGACCTGCCGTGACTCTGGGAGTCACATGAGCTTGTGAAGTATATCCGCTCTCACTTTAATGGAAAACGATGAGGAAATGAGCACAACTCAAGCTATGTGGATAAAGATCAAGGAGCCTATGGAAGAGAGATTTCCTCAGAGGAGCATAGACTCAAACAGCATTTTATGTTCTCAGAGGGGCCAGAACACATCACCATCTTACCTCTTTGATTGTAATTTTGCAAAAAAAAGCGCTCCCAATCACTCAAAGAAAACAACTCTGGGGGATTTTGTGTGATTGCCCGCAGTCCAAACGACGCACAGCCCCAAAATAGAGTTTGATGTCCAAGATGAGTCTAAGCTGCTTCTTTTTTCTCCAGTTTATTCGCAAAGAAAACAACCCTCTGGGTCTTTGAGGCTTGTCCAGTCCAACTGCCCCCAACTGTTCCCCTCTCCGCCTCTCTTTCTCCTCTCCCTCTTTCAGACTGTCTTCTTCCCTGGCAGTGAAAGAAAGTGCAGCTGTGTGGAGTCCTTTGGGCTGAATGAGAAGAATCAGCCCATTTGGTTGACTTTCCTGGCCAAAGCTATAATTTTCTGCTGCCAGGGCCTAACATGCAGTCCAGAGCAGTTCCTGGGCTCCAGCCACTTTCATCCAGAAGGACAAAGGGGATTGTCCTGCAGCCATACACCACACAGGGGTCCAGCTGCCTGTGTGCCAAACTGTGGAGGCATCAACAGGTCCAGGTCTGGGGGAAGTTAATGTTAAGCTCTACTATCTTATCTTGACAGTTTTCCCATTTCTGGACCCTAAAAATGGTCACATCCACTTTTCCTCAAGAATAATGAAAAACAAATGCCATATTCTTCATGCTACTGCCGGATTATTTAGGATTATACATCTCATTTCAAGGTACTGACACTAATTTCTAGAAGAATTTCTCAAACAAAAGAAACATAATTGGGAACAAGTGGAATTACTTCACCCCATTGGCTTAGATTTTCTCTTGATTTATGAACTCTGAGCTCCGTAGCCTGAATACGAGGCAGAATTACTTGTCAAGGCAGATGTTTATTGTAGTGTGACCAGTAACATGTGTGTCAGCAAGTTTGCCTGTTTGTGATTCGGCGCTTTAACGAGCACAAACTGGTATGAATTATGCGCCGAGTTCGGTTTTAGCTTTTGTGAGCGGTTTAATGTCGTTAGCATCCCCTCTCAAACACACACAGCCCTGCTTGTGTATGTTTCCAGTAAGCACTATTAGTGTCACATCAGGCCCAAATGGCAGCCCATGTGACTGTGTCAACCCAGGGGGAGTACGCACATTATTGCTGTGTTGTGTGACAGCTGAATATGGAAATACTTTTTGTGCTTGTTAAATACTTTCTGGTTTGCCCCTTTTTTTTCTTGCCTCGTAGTCTTATAGGTCCTACAAAGTCTAGTAAAATGGAATGGCTTTCCCAGAAATGAAAGTTTATTGTCCCCCTCAGCCCACCCGTCTCGTAAATAATGGCACATTTACCAAAAATCCCAAGCCGTCAGCCCCCACCTTCATACCATTACCAGCGCTACTATACGCCGAAACCGCTGCCAAAGAACACCCAAACAATCCCCCTTTCTCCTCATTGAAACTTTCCAACTGTCTATTAACAGTGTCTACTCCACTGAAGCCCTCTAACTCAAATGTTCTTAGAGAAAAAAAGTCTCCACTCTACATGTACCTACTTCACCATTAAACCCCAATCTTCATTTTTAACTTATTATAATAAAGAGCTGTAAGTACTTTACCAGGCAGACACATGCATCAGAGCGCTGCCTTTTTTTTCTCTCTGTTTGATTAAAGACCGTGTCACACCAGCTACAGTCAGTTTGATCCAAGGTTAATAAAACTCTACAGTCACCAAAATGAGCTTTTGATGCTAATTATGCTGTCTTTTTTCTCAAGATTTTTTATTTATTCTCCGCTTTCATAGCTGGCTCACATCCACACGTACCCAACATGAGGAAACGGTCAATTTCTATGCGAAACACAAATTCAGATCTTCTGACAACAGCAACACACAGACGGCGTGTTCCAATAAAATCAAAGATAATATGAAGAGGAGGTTGAAATGATTTCCACATGAGCACCGTCCCTACAGGGGGGAAACCTGTTAATATCTTTAATATGGTGACCTCAGTCATTTTCCTTATTTCAATAAAAAACCACAGTCTTGGCCTGCACAGCTGATTCCAGGCACCTTGGGAGTTCACCTTGACTTGCTTTAATCATCCGCACTGGCTGAAGTTATAAACAATCCGGCTTTAGTGTAGTCTGTTAGGTCTGCTGTGTGAATGGAAAGACAGCATGGAACAGAGTTAGCAGGTTAGGAGCGGAGATAAGTGTGCAGCTGTGGAGAGAGTGTAGGTGGGACCTTGATTGAAGTACAGTACTGGAGCTTCCACTGTGGGTAACTTTCTCACTGCATGACTCACTCGTGAGATTGGCGCACATTGAAAGTACAACTGAAAATTGTCACCCGTATCCACATTAACATCTTGCACCTACAAACTCTCATATTGCACAGTGACATCAACATTGACGTATAATTTGCGCCTCTGATGCTTTCAATACCAAAATGTGACATTAGACTAATAACACACCTGAAGATGAAGCTCAAAAGCTTGACATTTATGGCTGTGACTTCTGTACGAGTGCTTTAATCGATTTGTTGTTTTTGTCTGACAGCCCCCAAACACAGGATGTGCGCTTGACAAATCCTATGAATCACCATCACATTGTTGACATGTGAGTTTAAAGCTGTCCGCTGCTATCATCAGAATGCTCCGAATAAATACGAGTTGAATACTTTGACACGATTAGCGGATGAAGAGTTGTGAAACAGTAATGTTGAAATCCTTTCCTTGGGTCAGAAGCAGAGAGGCAGAAAGTGGGTATTTGCACAGCTCAGTATTCAGCTGTGATTTATTTCCACCGAGGTAATATCAAGGTCGGCGCCCTGAAAACGTCTTTGCTTCAACAAGATGTCTTGAGCCGGATAAGAGGGCCTAAAGATCCCAGTTCAGCAGCATGATGGATGAAAGTGTTCCATCTTGTTTATGCAACCTGACACAAGGCATCTGCTGGCCTCTGGAGCGCTCTGATCATGCTGTAACAACCCTCTCCACTCCCTATTAGACAGCAAAACAGAGATTATCAAGGTATTTCAGATGCAGGCGATATGGTGGATGGTGTAGGAAAATTACTGCTAGCTCAAGGACATTTAATTCACTTGCTGTTTTTCAAAACTTTGTCTGCACTTAGTGGATTTTTGGCTGAGCTTTGAACAATACCTAGCTTAAATCTAATAACCTACTTTGCTAGCTTTAATCTAATCTGGCTAAAATTAGCAGTGCGTTGACTTGTTTAAAGGCAGAGTTAGACAATCAAACAGAGGCAGTGGAGATTTTTAAAATGAATTTGCTGATAGATTGGGTTTAGGAAGTGAAAAAACAACTATTAGCGAGAGGGTTTGTAGTTAATTTTGTCTTTTTGTCTGCATTTTTGTTGGATTTTAAGTTAGCTTTAATCATATCTGGCTATAATTAAGAACTGATTAGTTTAAAGCTGGGGTGGGCAATTTTTCATAGGGCAGATGTTCTTCAATATCTTTTCAGCAGTAATACAGGTGGTCTTAGAGAAAACTTCTACACTGCCTCTTGGCTCTGGTTTTAGCCTTTACAAAATCTTTTCAAAAAGATTAGCATATAAAGATCTACAAATTCAACACTGGGCAAGATGGGGCATTGAGGTGGTGCAATGAAATAAAGAGACTTTCATTTAGGAGACTGTAGTTTGAATCCCATTTGAAGCCAAAAGTGAATGCTAACTTTTAGCTTGACTATTTTTTGCATGGTTAAAGCACATGTATATAGCAGTGCTCATCAATGAAAAGCTGCAGAAGGAGGACTGTGTTTTCAAATTCTTGTATTTTTGTTTTGTTTTATTGGTTTGGATTGCCTCCTTCAGATTTTTGCCTACTGCAGCTTTAAAGGCTGAGTTAAAGCTAACAATAACATCATGGTAAAAATTTTGTTACCGTAAAATCCAACTTTCAACAAATGACATAAATATATGTCCCGTCTTCTTGCCACATGTCACCCATTGGTTTGTAGACCATCGTTTTGAAGCCTCAAGTCTCCATCATGGTTGCCATCTTTGTCTTTGTAAGCCAGAGTTGACAAGCAAGGACTGGGTCTGACCGACAACTTGAGGAAACTATGCAAGCCCATATGGTAGCGACCTGTCAATCTTAGGTTAGCCTAGCCCTAAAACATACCCTGCTTTGATGTCCATTTTACTCCAAATGGTACCATAATGTACAAAGGGAAAAGTCTTGTAACAAGCTATTAAGACCATAAACTCATTTGAGAAATGTTTACTAAGGTCATTTTCTTGTATATTCCATCCATTATCTATACACCGCTTAATCCTCTGTAGGGTCGCGGGGGGGCTGGAGCTCATCCCAGCCAACTCAGGCGAAGGCAGGGGATACCCTGGACAGGTCGCCAGCCTATCACAGGGCTACACATAGAGACAGACAACCAAGCACACTCTCATTCACACCTACGGACAATTTAGAATCATCAATTAACCTCAGCATGTTTTTGGACTGTGGGAGGAAGCTGGAGAACCCGGTGAAACCCACGCTGCACAGGGAGAACATGCAAACTCCACACAGAATGATCCCAGAGAGACACAAACCGGGGACTTAACAAGCCACCGTGAAGCCCTTCTTCTATATTATCAACCTTATTTTGTAATCAGAGTAGTCACCCCCTACTGGCTGTTGAAAAGAATGCTGGTTTACATCATCACCGCATTGGCTTTACTTTTCAGACCCAGAGCTATGTCTATCTTTTATATATAGTCCTTGTTTCAGATGCAAGAGATACCGTAGAGGGTGTAAAAAAGTACTGTTAGCTCTTCATTGAGTATTTTTGGAAACACTAAGCTATCTGAACCTATATTTCTGACTTGTAGCTTGAGGCTGTTGCTTGAGGCAAATAGAACTCGTTTGACTAAAATTAGGAATGGCATTGTTGTATTGTCTGTAGCCAGCTCATATCTGATCTTGTGCTTACAGTAGGATGAAGCTTTCAACAAAGGACTGACCTGAATTTATTACCTGTCCTCATGACACAAGTCTAAGCAAACAAACGCTCCACTTAACACCGTGACATTTGCAGTGATGAAGTAGCTTGCGCAACCAACCAGTCAATCTGTCATGTAATCACATCCCCATCTCCTGCTGGCAATGGTACCGTGGATCTTCGTAGCAAACGGAGGCCCGTGCAGATGTGGTAAAATGTTTCATTGCATGTTGTAGTAAACTCTATTATTCAGCTGCAGCATTTAGGTTTATAGTCTGATTGTGAAACTCTATCTACTAATCCCCTGATCATTTTTCATATTGAAGAAAATGAACTCCGGGCCAACTATTTTAAGTTTCATGGCGTCAAGATTCTGTTATGAATTCTGGGCAAGTCTCCTATTTTCCAGTATATCAAGCAGGAGCGAGTGGACGCAACCAAGGTGGAAAGTTTGGCAGACTTGCACAGGTGTGGACAGATGTGCTAAAACAGCAGCTTTTATTGTCTGAATTGCTTCAGCAGAGCCAAATCGTGTAACAAAACCCAACCCGGCGTTCGCTGCGGACGCTCGTGCCAACAACGGAGCGGTTTTGCCCTTTTTCTGATTAGACAAATAAATAAGAACGTATGGAAAAATCTGCCAAAACAATGTGCTTTCGGACATGCTGTAATCATTATATAGTCATGTAATGTACCATAAACGTCATAGCATGAGGCAGTGATGGAGTGTGTTTGCTCTTGTGCGGGCTCGTTGTGTTTTCTAAACCGTGCTCCATATGTGAAGAAGCTGTGGACTGCGCTGCCTCAATATCTCTTCCATCTGTCTTTGTCGTACGACTAACTTAAACATAATCTCCCATTCATTTTTTTTCTTCTTCTCCTATTCTTAAACCTTCCAGCTCGCCTTTTCTAAAACATCCATTACGCGGGGCGCAAATCCCCCGTCACAAAAACAGCTGCTTGCATAAACTTTCTTTTCGCTAGCATACAGCATTTAAAGTGCAAAACAACGAGAAAAGAAACAAAGACAGCTGAAGAAAGACAGAGAGAAGCCGAGGGATGCAGAGGGAGGGGAAGGCGAAGAAAAGGCCTAGCACCAGTAGGGAGAAAGTGCGGAGTCATGCTGTAGGAATGCTGGAGGGGGGGAATTGCTGGCGTGACTGCCCCATTTTTCACAGCCATAATCAGAGCCAGCTGTCAGTGAGAGAGCCCAGAAGATGAAGGGGGGAGTCGGGAGGATGGGTGGGGGAAGGAGTAGGGAGGGGAGAGGGAAGGAGTGGGAGTACTTGGGTTTTGGAAGAAGTTAGAAGCAGAGAGAGGAGAAGTTGGTATTGAGTTTTCATGGAGCTAATTTATTTCCTCTCCATGCATCACCGCAGCTGAATAGTTGTGTAAAAGAAAGCGTCTGTAAAGGATCATGCTTCAAAAAAAAAAAAAGAAAAAAAAAAGGTGTGTTTGTGTAATGATGTCTCCTTGCATGCATGATAAGAGTTAAAAGGAGGGAGCTGATTAGTGGCCTTGACTTGGCCTGGCTGCAGTCTGAGCCAGGTTAGAGAAGGATGGAAGGGGGCCAGGGTGGAGCTTCCTGTCTTCCTGCTACTCCTGGGACCTCTGCAGTGAAGAATGACAAAGCAGAAGCTCTTCAGCTCTCTAGATTGTGTTTGTAAGGAGTGTGCGTGATCCCTTATGTGCATATAAAGAGCAGGAAAAGACTCACATTAAAGGTGTGATTTCTAATTTGCAGCTCGTGTGTAACCGTGCTAATGCTGCTGCTACCAGCCGTGCCAGTGCTGCTACAGTCCCTCGGCTCTCAATGTAAACTCCTGGTGTGTTTATGTTTAGTCTGCTGTCGAACGCTACATCTTCCTTCCACTATACTGTATGCGAGATTCTGCTGTGCTAAGTGTGTCCATTATCCTCAAACGTCAACACCAGTTGTGGGTCAAATTCATGAACTCGTCGCACCCAAAAGGAGGTAAAACACCCCAAATCCCAATGACAACGACGATGACAGTTTCACTCCGGCAGCTTGAAAACAACAATAAATCCCGAGGTAAATTATTACACAGACGTTTCCTGAAGTAGGTTGAGGTATTAAGGCTCATATACTGCTGCGGCGAGGTATTTTTATGACCTATCTCTTAGCGTGCACTCCCTCGTACGGCGCACAATGACATGCCACATACTTTATATGACCCTCGGTGTGGTTTGATGGAAAAAGGCTCTAGTGGGAACGACTTGGCTTGTTGATTTTCGGGTGATTCATGGCTGTTAAAGAGGTGACCTCCTCGAAGTTGGAGTGCCGACTTTTCACGTCAAAGCCAACATGCCTCTGACACAGAGAGCACCCTCGAGACTTCCAAGAAATAGTGTCACTGGCTAATGAACTTTGCAGCCACCACACTGATCTCTTTCTTTCCTAAGTGGGTTAGAATAATTACCTCGTCGGTTGCATAAGGCTCTACGCTTGGACTGTAACCTCCAGTTTTACTCGGAGAGCTGGTTCTCCTCACCTGGTTTTGTTTTTAAAAATATATCCCCTTTGTATATAGTGAAGCACAATAGAGGACGCACCCAAGCCGAAAACTTTCGAGCCATACATCTTGGTGTTTGACGAGCTATTTTAGCTCTAACAGAACTCCCCTTTCTGCCCACTTCCTGTGCAGAAATGCGGGGTTGTGCAATCACAACAGGCACCGAAATCAGCAGAGCAATAAAATGCCCTTGAAAGCTTTAAAATACCCACAAACCTAAAGATGCTTGTGACATGATGAGGTGTAAAAAAAAAAAAAAGCCTGTGGTAATGAGGTAGTTACTGTCATTTCAAGTGTTCAGGTAAATCCTAAAGGTGAATTCTGTGTATTCTCGGTGTTATGAAAGAAGTGTTTTGTCTTCCAGTAAGGCAACGGTTTGACATAGTAGCCACACGTTGAAGCGGTGTCTCATTTGTGTGCTGTGTGGGACCGTTATTCTTAAGTTTTGCTTTCTCTCACTGTTTGGTTAGGTTTAGGCACCAAAACTACGTGGTTAGGTTTTGGAAAATATCATGGTTTGAGCTTAAATGCCACGTTTGAAGCTTTTCCTCCGTTTTCTGGGTTAACACGGCGACGATTCCCATCCCATCCAATATATCATCGATTGGCTGAAAAGGAGCGACAGTTGGAAAGCAGTCGCAAAGATGTGTGGGCTAGAAACATATATGTGACATGTTTTGAAGAAACGGAATTTGGGAGAAAATACATGGCCTTTATATCAGGATGCAGTTTAGTTATATAGGAATGGAATTTTGCGAGACATGACTCCCTCTGCAGGTGAGAATTTTCACTGTATTGCCAGGTAAAGAAGGTAAACAGAACAACAAAAAGTAGTTTCAGAAATTCCCAAATATGTCAGGCTGAAATTAGACATATAGTACAGTCCATTTGTTGACCCGTTCATGAAAAGTTGTGGGTCTGAATCTACAAAAGACAGCATGTGCAAAAAATATGAACCACTTATCAAAGGAAAAAACTTTCTACAACGTTTCTATGTGAGTTTTTCTCTTAGTGTAAGGTCTTGGAACAAGCTGGTCCCATCAAACAGTGAGGATTAAGATGATTTTACCAACTTCAAAGCTATAATGACAGGTATAAAAGCAGATGGTATGGCTGGGGGTAAACTGGGTAGTTGCTAGCATTTCCCAGTTAGTAATAACAGTTCCAAACATCCAAACCAGGGGTCTAAGGACTGAGGGTGTCATAAATATATAGATAGATCAAATCCTCTGACTTTGAAAAGCCTTTTCAAGTTCAACTTAAATCATCAATACTTTTGTTTTTTTCCAATATGTAGCAGAATGATGTCAAAACCATTCTCAGCTTGTTTTGAACTTGCAGTTTCTCCATTTCCTTTGCAGCAAAAGCACTCATCAACCACACTTGACATTTTGGTGTCACTAAATTCGATCACCTTTCCTGTGTGAGTGCGCTTTTATAATATTTGAAAGTTTCTTAGAAGTAGAGGTGGAAAATGGATGGACTGGCAGGGAGAGGAAAGTGAGGAGACGCCAGCTCCATTTTTAAGGCCTGCAACTTTCCAGTTATTAAAAAAAATGAAGTCTTACTCAACAAATTAAGCACTTGTCAGTGTTTAAGAAGTCATGTCTTTCAAATGGAACTTTTCTGTGTGTAAGCCCACCACACATTCACCTCAGCTCGCTCTCAGTCGGCCTATTTCTGTGCCCAGGAGTTGTTTATCAGACTGAGCAAGTGGCCTGTAGCCTCTCTGAATTTCAGCCAAGTGCGAAGTGGAGCGAGTTCAAACTCTGGACTTTTGACTTTGATAGTGCGTCAACTCTGTCTTCATGCGGCCCCTCTGGTCCAATATCTAGAACTAGGATGGCATGATGACCCTCGTCTCGCTTGATTTAGAGAAAATGCCTGGTATGAGTCATTTCTGTGCTGCCCACAGAACAAAAGTTGAGACCATGTCTGGGTTCTAGAAAACCCCCTCAGATCGGTGAAGTGTCGTTCTGAATTAAAGGTCATATTGTTGACTGGTGATGTAACACAGACTGACAAAATGGACCTTTTTCATGGAGTTTCAGTCTCTTTTCTGAGTTTCTCATTTGTTTCCTTTCACTGCTGCACATTTTCTCTTTTTCTTTCAGTCTCGTATGTCGTCTTGCGACACACCAAGACAAAAACAGCCCGCATGCAGCGTCTTGCCATAACTTTCAGATCTGTAGCTCCTTCCTCATCGTACAGAAAGTAAGTGCGAACCGAGAGCATCACGTCTTATCAACTGATTGAAAGATGATTTCCCCCTCGTCTGCACACGGCGGAGCGTCTTGGGTACTTTCCAGGGCACTTTCTCCTTTTTGGCAGTCGGTTACCATGTTTACCAAGCTGCTAAACCCTGGCGACACCACAGGCTGTGACTCACGCCGTGAACCCGGCAGTCGCCAGTTCAGGGTTCAGTTTACAAACAGGGTTGCTCAATGTGTCCTCTCTGGCCATGGTCACACTTGTTGCTGTGATGTGCTTTCTCAGGTCACGTTTTATTCGCGGTTATCTCCTCCGGCTATGTGCTGTTGAATTTGTGTTAAACGTTGTGCTGAGTGAGTTTCGTTCCAAAATGAGAGAGATCCTGTGTTACCGTCAGAATGAATAATAACGACTCACATTATCAAGCTAATATTCAGGTTATGAGTCACCCAGTTCTGTCTCCCATGATAAACTCTCCAGTTGTTTCGGAATATTGACAGATCTGATAACATTCAAGTGCATATTTCTTTCCAAAACTCCCTGGTCCCACAGTCGAAGTTAACAGAGGTTACTGTAGGATATTTTTGATCTGCAATCATCAAGTTATGACTAAAAGACTGTAGGTTAGAAATGATCGCCTCCGCACAACCTGGTTTGTATTCTCTCACAGTTAAGGCCATTTGTTTTAGTATAAAAGCCAAAATTTTACACCAACTACAAGAATTTTCAGCAAAGCATTTGGAAAGAACATTAAATTAAGGTCCTTGATAAGAAATGACTGTTAAAAATGAGGATCGGATATCATTTTTTATATCGAACGAGCTCACATCAGCCAAGTGTCAGTTTTTTTCTGTGAACATAACACATGCAGCGCTCCGTCTCAGCCTCGTGCCACTGCTGCACAGGAACTTATGTCACTTCCTTTCTTATCTTATTGATGTGGAAAGAGGAAGCCCCCTTACTTTCCCTAGACCTACTTGTCACAGGACCACAGAAAGTGTTGTAATGTTATTTCAGAGCTGAAATAAGCAGACTTTTTTCACTTAGCAACCACCGAACAGACGTTAAACTTGATCTTAATTTCCTGACCCATAACTGTCACATATAACACATGTGTGTCACGTTGCGTTTTGGGTGTTGCTGTGGGGTTGCAGCACCTGTGCAGACTGTATTGAACAGGATGCTGGGGGTTGATCTGTGTGTGTCTCCTTTTGCAGGCATCCGTCCCACCCACAAGGCCTTTCTACGCCTTGTACTGTATGAATAAAAGTTGTAACGCACTGTATGGAACATGCAGAGGAGGCGAGGAGCGCTCCACTCTTTGATGCATCTGTGTACATCTGAAGGCATGAAGCGTCTCCGCGCTGAGCAGTTTAACCCGTTCATGCCCACACAAGAAGAAGTCTGTGGCATTAAAGAACAACAACAACAGCCTCCTCTGTTCGGAAACTCCCCCCACTGTTATTTAGAGAGGCACTTTTAATGCTTCACTTTTAATTCCATGATGTCCTCGTATCTTCATTTGGACCCTCTTGTTATTTAGGTCGGAGAGTTTCTTGTTCTGCAACATGTCAGAGCAATGGCAGCTCTGAGTGTCCCTTGTGTTTACCATAAGACCAGGAAGACTCAGAAGTGGGAACCAAACTTTATTCTATCTAAGAGCAGAGTTTAAAGCAGCTATAATCAACATTTCCATTTGGAGCTTCAACTATGATATTCTGGCCCGCAACATCGCTGTTTTGATTCACGCTCACTGCTCTCATCAGGGCTGTTTTGTTGTCTAAAGAAGCACCAGACAGCAGGCAGACAATGTTAGCGACGAGCTGCAAAACATGCTTGTCAGCTTCCAGCAGCTAAAGAGCCAGAGATTTTTCTTGGGAAAAAAGTTGGCAGAGACCAAACTAGAGCAAAAGGAGGGTGAAAACTGGGCAAGCACGACTCTAAATCAGTGCTGCGGAGGTGTAAACAGGCAACTGCTTGCTAACAGGATCACTGTATCAACTTAAAGCAAGATAATAAGTCAGAATTAGTCAATAAATACATTTTATTTGAGAAAATACTCCGTTTAGGCATCAAATAAATGAAAGTTGTAACTTCTTTTTGCAACCAGAGGAGTCATTCACTGCTGGCCATTAGAAAAATGTAAAATCTAATGAGAGAAATATTGGTTTAACATTAGTTATGTGTAGTTTTATAAACACAGTTTCTTTTTAACCAAGTTTATTTGTTCAGCAATTCAAAGTGCTTGGCATAAATCAGAAAAAGCCTCAAGACAAAGTGTGACATAAAGTAATATGACAAAAATAAATAAGATAAAGTGGAAAGTAAAAGTAACATTGCAGTTTAAGATAAGCAGAAGCCTCCGATTTGGTTTTAATCAAAGGCACAAAAGCAAACATAAAAGTGTTTAGTCTTGATTTAAAAGAACTGAGAGTTGCAGCAGGAGTTTGTTCCAGATACGTGGTGCACAAAAACTAAAAAGCTGCCTCTATGTGCTTTGTTTTGACTTTGGAGACAGAAAGTAGACCTGTCCCCGACGACCTGACAAGTCTGGATGGTTCTTAACGTAGCAGCAGCAGGTCAGAAATGTACTTTGCCCCTGAACCGTTGGTTATTTCTACTATTTTCTTAGACATTCTGTACGTTATCAAAAAAGGTCATGATCATGGCTGAATTCCAACTCTTTCATTTCCACTACATCTGTCAGTTGGCCCCCCCGTGTTTGTCTAAGGAGGTGATTACATGAAAGCTGGGGCAGGGCCAGGCCAAGTAGGTTTAAATAGTGTTGCATTACTTCCTCTGGGAACCTGTTAATGGCACAAACAGTCCCCCAAAACAACCACTGGATAGGAAAACAAGCAGCGCCGCTTAAGGTCACTTGACCTCAATGTGGAGCTGGAAACTATTTGGAGAATTGGGGAAAGTGAACGTGCTTCTTATCAAATCTTAAGTCAGAGGATTCTTTATTCTGTTGTGGTATTCATTTATATTCACGTTAGGAGGAATGTACAGTCAGCCGTCGTGGAGGGGAGTGGAGTGGAGGGGGTTGTGTAACATGGTCTGAAAAACGTCTTACTAAAATGCAAATGCTATGAAAATAATGTCCCCAAATTATAGCACGAAGCCGAGATAATTTCCTGTAGTGGTGCTTAAACTCTGCTATTTCTGCTTGGCCCTGTTTATTTTGAGGGGGGGAGTGCAGGGAGGACGGGAACAGTGGACACATAATCCTCCCAGAAAAGTGATTTATTTATGAATTCCAGCGCAGAACCTCCCCTCCTGAGAGCCGGCCAGCCTGCCAGAAGTCATTGGCTGATGTTTACAGGACTGGATTGGCTAATTCCCATGGTGCAGTGTGCCTGCAGTGCTATCTTATTTATACAAGGCCTGATATGGGAGAACAGAGGGGTTTATTTTGGGATATTCCCCATAGATGGATCCGATTTCTCCAACTGGAGCAGTTTCCTCCATACGTGCTGCACTTCAGGTTCTAGCGGCGGGCTGCACGCCTCTGGACACAGCTCGCGACTCACTCGATTTTAAAAGGGCTGAATTGGCTCAGCGGAGGAAACAAAGTCACAATATGTAGAGTTAAACTGAAGACAATAGATTGAGCTCAGGGACTACACAGGAAACCGAATATTAGTCTCATAAAAGGTTCATTGTTTCTCTTGTCTCTCCTGTCAGTTTCCAGCATTTATCATTACAGTTCAACTTGAATAACCTTCAGTCCATCAAAAAGAACAGTTTGTAGTCATTTCCAAACCTTTTCAAACTGAAACAGTGTTTAATCTCGTGTGAGTGGGTTTATGATGTGAGTCTGGTGATAATAAAACAAGTGTTAGGTCTTTATTTGTCAGAATACGTGACTGTGAGCAAAATATGGAGCTCATTTCTGCACGTTGCACAAGCTTAGATACCTTTGAGTGTTAAAATATTTTTCACATGCTCTCAACAAGTGCTAGATGAGTAACTTTTGGAAAAGGACGGCGCTGAATTAGAAGCTCTCACAGTCTGTACATGTAATTACGGAGCACAAACACATGCAGACATACGTCATAACAGAGCATATTTGTGATTTTAAAGCAACATCTGCCTTTTATAAGACCTTGCGTCACTATCCGCATGTCCACTAGTGATTCTAAAAAAAAACAACACCTTGCACCTTCCGGTTTGTTTTCTCTTTTCTGACTTCATCTCTCTCTCTTTTCTTTCCCAGCCTCCCGCTGTTATCCCCTCACATCCGTCAGTGATTTAATGGTTATATAAAGGAATGAGGGTATTACGTGAATTGAGTGCAGGACCCCTGACGGAGCTGACACCCTGGCCCAGATGTTCTCCTCACCGCTGAGGTGTGTTCATTGTCTTTATCCCTCGCTAAGCCTCAAATCTCTCAAGGGTGCCGGTGGTGCAGGCCTGCATGACCAAGTTAGGCAAAGCGAAAGTCCAGGAGGAAACTCCCCCGGTGTCGGAGGAGGGCAGAAGATGATGATTACTGCACCTCTGATCCCGGGGATATCCTTGATACTTGTAATGTGACAGTAACTCCTCTTCCCTGTCCGTCTGATATCCTTTCACCCTTTTGTCTCCTTAAGTCTTGTGCCAAGAACAGATCAAAGAGAAAAGCAGCACAGTTCCTCTGAGCTCCCTAAGTAATCGCCTGTTGTGATAACTGCTGATGTCATGCCGGTGAGCTTAGTGGATGTCTAGTGTTACCAACCGAGTGTGCTGCTCTGAATAGACACTGGTGATGAAGCAGTTTAAATTTCTTAACTTAATAACTCTGAAAAACATGACAAGCTTCCTCATAACTTTTGATGCCATTGCTGTTGGGTGTTTTTCTACTCATAGTATCTCGTTTCAGGTGCACATGCGACCTGCACACGTGCACCTACATTGTAATATGACACGAAGAGACGATTTATGTCTTCGTGTATGCGCAAACCCAAAATAGTCAGATGGAGGATCACTTTGTTTTCCCCCTCAAAAAAACAAAAAAGAAACATCTGTAATGGACAACAGACTTTCTAATCAGCTCTACGAGAGGAAGCCAGTTGGAATTAAAATATGACTAGACTCCCACCAAGCTGTGACCACCATCCCAGGGGCATGACTGAAGGAAACCCAAACACTGTGATCATATTCTTGTAATCATTTGTTAGCTGTGTGTGCTCCGCTGTGGGATTAGCGTGTCTTGAGAACTCGGGAATTAAATGTCGTCCTGAAAAAGAACAAGGATGGATGGATGGAAACAACAGACATTTCATTGTGTTGCATGTTGGCTTCAGGAACAGATGCTGTTATAATTTTGCAGACAACAAAAAAAAGGGGGGAATTAGCTTCTAAAAGCGATGTCATCTTTGACTGTCAGCCAACTTTAGAGAAAGGAATCAGAGCAAACCTAAGTGCGAATGATGAATAATGCATCACAAGCTGTACAAGTTTTGCACTGCGGCTACATATATTTCAATTAAAGTAGTTAGTGGCTTTAACTTGACTGAAACAACACAAATTTTCTTTTGTTTCTTTACATTTCTTTCTCTTTTTTTGGTTGTGATTTAAACAAATACTGTAGTTCAAAATTTG
Source organism: Chromis chromis (assembly GCA_900302755.1). Lineage (NCBI taxonomy): Eukaryota > Metazoa > Chordata > Actinopteri > Pomacentridae > Chromis > Chromis chromis. The sequence goes on from OMNN01004317.1 coordinate 25,137, forward strand.
CATTTGCCTTGAGGCAGTGGTGGCCTAGTGGTTTGTGAAGCGAACTTGTAACCAGTGGGTTGCCAGTTCGAGTCCCTGGACTGGCAAGAGGTTGAGGTGGGAAAGTGAGAGCGACTGCTTGTCCCAGTCACCACCACTGTTGGGCCCTTAACTCCTGACTGCTCCCCGGGTGCTGCAACACGGCAGCCCACTGCTCCTAGTATTTATAGTTCAAGTTAACTATGAATAGGACGGGTCAAATGCAGAGAAGGAACTTCTCCAAGAGGATCAATAAAAGGTTAGATTATTATGGTTAGATTAGGACTAAGGCAAGCTGGGTTTATTTATTTGTTAATTTAGAGAGTTCATGTACAAGTTGAAGTTAGACTGATTTATTCAAACACAACTAAACTGAATTATCAATTCTATTTTGAGGGAAACATATGTTTTGCCACATTACTTTTGTTTCTGATTTATCACAAATATGTTTTAAGCCAACATATCTTTGCCATTTATCATTTATTTCAATGCTTTACTGCGGCTTCTTTTCAGCCTATTAATCATATATTAGATGAGGTGGGACTCATCATTCTCGTAACCCAGAAACTGAAGGAGAAGCCTGTGAAATGTGTTGCAAAAGGAGCACATTTTAATCCAAACTGTGATATTTACTTAAGCATAACCACACACTGTTGGTGCGTAAATCCAACCAAACAGCAAAAGAAAACCGAAATCAAACCCAGAATCAAAACGAAACTTAAGTCGAAGAATAATGGTCCCACAGAGAACACAAACCCCAGTTTCTTGGCCATATTTCTGTTTCTGACTTATAACTCCTTCCTCCTTTGAGGCTCCTTTAAAACCGGAAGCCTGGGAGACATTGCAGTCTAACATTTTGTTGGGAAAATACTAAACTGATTTAGGTTTTCTTTCAAAACGTACATGAGAATGCAGTTTCATTGGATAAGAATGGAATTTTTGGGAGACAGGATTGTGTATTATGTATGTAAATGTATCTTTAAAAGGTCACAAACTATAAGAACCAGATATGCACCAAATCACAAACCCCAGCAAACACCAAATGGGATTACAATGTTGATTTGTAGTTGAAAAGATGCTGAATGTCTTAGGCCTCTTTTTGAACTCTTTTCAACCAGTTAAAATGCAGTTACAACCTTAACGTGCCACAAGTTGTGGGTTTACCTCATCCCTGCTTCTCTGTCCTCTCACACCAGCTCACCTACAACTCTTTGGGGGCAGTGGTGGTCTAGTGGTTTGTGAAGCGAACTTTTTTGGGTCGCCGGTTCGAGCCCCTGGACTGGCAAGAGGTTGAGGTGGGAAAGTGAGAGCGACCACTTGTCCCAGTCACTACCAGTGTGGGCCCTTGAGCAACTCTGTTTAAATACTGTAAAACTACTCTACACTTATACAACAGTAAGTTATAATATCAATTCAACCACACATATTTGAGCCTGAATTTGATTCTGCCGAAGAATAATAATACAGAAATCCCCACACTGCACCAGGATTGGCTCCTTGGATTAGTGACATATGAAACCCAGGAAGTATGAATCAGTGTTTTTGAGTTTGTTGTTAAGCTGCAGTGTCAAAGTGGAAATGCTCAGTCATGGCTTTGATTGCTTATTTAGTTAATAATATGTCTTCTAGAATACAAAAACACCACAATTATGGACATGTGAACAAGGTAAGAAGCTTGATTTAGGCTTTAATGGATCTTAAATTGTTTTGGTAATTTGTTCAGTTGTGTGTTGAAAGAGAAACAATGAGGTCTTCAAAGTAATAGAAGCAGAAGCAGAAAGGTTTTTATTGCCAAGTAGGTTTTCAAGGAATTTGACTTGGTGTTTTAGTGCATAACAGTAACATATTTAAAAAGTGTTCCCAGTCAGTAGGCTTTAAGCGTTATAAGACAAATAAGAAGTCAAATTAGCAGCAATAATGGACTGGTAGGGGAAATGTGGTCTACATGAAGACGCAATTTCAATTAATGTTTCATATAAAATGTCAGAGAACATGCCCTCTGCCCTTCCAGCTTAAGTAATATAGGGCTATGGTGTTTATTCTTCTCCGCAACAGCTGGTTAGCATTAGCAAGGTTGTGGGTGCAATCCCTGCTCAAATCTTGGGGGATGAAGATTTTCGCTTTTGCAAATCCTCGTGAAATCTGGTCTAAATGTGAAAGTCCACAAATAGTCTGTAAAAACAACTTTCACTTTTGAAGCTGCCATTTTCACCGGTGGCTGTAGTGATTTGTTAAAACGTTTTTTTTTTTCAACGTAAGAATGCTCACTAGGACGCTTCATTTTAAAACACAGTTTCGAATGAAGTTTCAAAGCTTCAGTAGTTTAACTTGATGAGAATCTCACGACGTGCGGCTGCTGCTAGAGGCTTTAACAGACTATTATCTCGGAGTAGGGTTGCCATGTCCTTCTTCTGCTTTCAACCAATGGAAATGGAAACCAGCTGTCCACATGGCGCGGCTGCAGGTAAAGCGATAAAAATAGACTTTCCACATGTGCGCACAGAGGAGGGGAGATCAAGGAGAAAATGAAATACTTCATGCTTGAATTTAGAATTCGGTATATCACAAAGTTTCATCATGGCTGACTTATGCATGTCTGCGCTTTTAACACCCGGTGAATAAAAGGAGGCGAAACAAAACCGAGTTCTGTCAGTTTAAATGAACTCTCATCTTTTTTAGTTGTGTGTATGTCAGTCCAGCTCTCTCCATTTTAGGCCTGTTTGCTTCATGTCGAGAAAACTGGTGATTCACTCCCATGATTTGTGCACTGGTGTTGTTCAAGCGGATGGCAAAGGCAACGGAGTGATGTCATGGGAGAAGATGTTGTGCAGTTTTCTTTTGTTTATGTAGTAATCACAGAGTTGACTGGATAAAGCTGCGTGCTGTTCGCTGTGTTATGTCCTGCTGTGGTGTTTGGTTTGAAGTGGTACAGATGGAGGATGTTTGTGTCGTGTTTTGTGTAAAACCTCTATGTCTTCATGCTCTGGCTGGTGGTCCGTCTATTTCTTTATGTCTCTCTTTGCGTCGTGTTGCGTCATGTTTCCGCACCTCTTCTGCAAAGTTTGAGACGAGGTCGAGTGATGCAAACTTTAAAAATGTCAAAGATAAACTCAAAACACCAGAGCACGCCCACGCACCCATCAAGAATTGAGTGTTGAGAAAGTTTCAAAAACATCTTTCCTGTTAGTTTTTTTCTTTTTTTTGCAGAAATGGCAGTAATTCAACAGAGGCTTGATTTGCTCAGACGTTACGCCAAAGCATCAAGTGGGAGATGAATCAGATGTGCAGCCTACACGTCTGCAGGGCTAGCTTTTGTGCTGGAGTAGTTTAATTTAAAATGTCATAAACACTTGAGTGGATTTTTGGTTTTCTTGTGAATTTACGTTTTCATGAATGAACGACACATCTCGTCTGGAAGGGGGGAAAAAATCCTGTTTTTTTCATTTCTTTAGGCTTCTTTCGGGAAACGCAGCTGATGACTCATGATGTTTCAACACGGCTGTTTTTTTATTCTTTCTTTCTCTTTCTGTCACACATACTCCCAGCATGAAAACAGCGTATGTGACACATGCTTGTTCTTCTCCGCCTCGGTTTCTGGTCCTACTTTGGTTGCTGAAAACTTGGGATTCATCAAGACGAGGCAAAAGGCCGCGTGATCTCCTCCGTCAAGCCCCTCTCCTCTCTTGCTCACTAACCCCAAACTCCTGTCAATGGTTTCCAGCTGGCCGTGGCGTGGCGGTTCTCCTGGGAGAGGAGGAGCCCTTGGCTGGCTACAGGCTCTGGCTCGCACAACATCCAAAAAGCCTCGCTCGCCCTCCACCTCCCCAACCCCACAATCC
>OMNN01004317.1:29013-40773 GCA_900302755.1 Chromis chromis
TTCTCCCTTGGCCCAACCCCACCCCCCTCTCTTTATTTGTTTAATTTGTGGAAAAAGCCCATAAACATTTGTGTATGATTTGTGGAAAGCAGCTGACATGGTGTGTGCGATTTGTAGTTGTAATTTTGCATGCTGATTACATCCAGGGCCTTTAATGATAAGGTGAGTTTATGAGGTTAAAAAAAAACAAAAAAACAGCAAGAACATGCACTGTTAGCGTTGTTAGCGGGGCCTGGTCTTCATGAGGCTACGAGGGGGTTAACTCGGAGCGGGTTGGGGGCTCTTAAAAAGATTCATTTTATGTCTTTCATGTTATCTTGATGAGTACAGCACTTTGGTCTGGTGGCGAGGAACTTCTAAATATAGCCGAGAGTGGTTCAATAGCAGGGCACTGCTTGCGTCACTCTGGGTAAATATTTCTCCTTTTGGCAACACTTGTGTGCCCTAAACCTCGCTTTTTTTCCTGAACATTCAGCAGAAAAATCGAAGAGCGTTGGCTTTGGTCGTGGCTGCAGGTGGGCTGGATTTAGGAATTAGTTATTTAAAGGGCAGAGGAGATAAAAACCGGAGCGCGTGACAATTAAAAAAAGTAGGGTAAAGGACAAACCAAAAACTAACCAAATGTTTAAAGTGGACACATAAAAGTGAGCATACATTAACACAAAGACACACAGCTTCAGTACACCAGTCCTGTGTGTCTGCTAGTTTTTGTAGGATGCAGTGTTTACCTACCAGGAGTGACGGTGATGACAGTCTGTTGTCATCGGGGTCAGAGGTCGCGTGGGGAGGGGGAGTCAAGTCTGCAGGCTGCTGATGGAAGGACTTGGTGCTTTGTCACTCCTCCTGTCTGGTCAGAAGACTGAGTGTGTTTGGCTTGGCTTTAGGAGTTTGTGTGTGTGTGTCTTTGTCTACATGCATGTGAGTGCATGAGTCTACATGGTGGTGTTTCTTTGCAACAAGTCGACACGCTGCTGGGAAATGTGTGTGTCTGTGTGCAGTATGACTGTACGCCGTGACTTTGAGCACACTCACTGATCTGCAACATCAGCAGGGGTGCCTCCATGTTTGTTCTGAAAGTAGTTTCTTTAAATCAGTTGAGTCAATCACATGCTGTTTTTGAAACTCTCTAAATGAATAATTCTCAGACTCTGGTTTATTTTAAGCAACACAGTGAAATCACAACTCTTGATGTCATCTGAATATGAATATGTCAATCCTTTTTATATGCAAAATCTAGTTAGATAATAATAAGAAATAGAAAGAATGACTGTATGCTCCCCTTACTCTTCTCTTTCCCTAATTCTTCGCCTTCAACTGAACCTTAACACACTCCTTACTTCGCTGAGAGCACAAGTGCTCCAGACTCAGCCAAGCACAAACACTAGAGCTTTGCATCAACACTGTGGTGTGACGCTGTTAAACTGCTGCTTAGTCAGTTGTCCGGAGGCCCCGTTTTGTCCATCGTGAACCCGTGCAAAACCACAAGGTAAACATTATAAGATCTACCAGGGCGACTTAGTCAGAGCTCTTGTGTTTTACGAGAACCTGTGGTGAGGAACAACACAGTGCTGTTATCTGTTCTAAAATGTCATCTGCCTCCAAGCAGAAGGAGCAGCTTTGCAGGGCTCTTTTGGTAAGGCTAGGTTTGTGGTGCCACTAAAATAAACAGCTAAAACCTCAAATTTAGCTTTTGTCAGAATGTATTTTATGGCAAATCTGAGAATTTCCAAGTCAGGAGAATTTTATTGACAATGATTTTTAACCCCATCTCAGCCTGACTAACTTGATTGAACCATTTCACAACAATATTTCATATTCATGTTCATGCTTTTCATACCTTTAGATAATATGTGCAACAAAAGGGTTTAATGCTCAAAAGCAAAAACACAATCTGCTTCATCAGAACTGCGTCTATGAGATTTTTAATAAGGTTTGATTGACAGAAGTCTGGCAACATGAAAAACCAGCCGTTCAACTGTCATCAAATTCTGCCTGAAGTGTTGCTAAAGCCTGAAACCAAAGAGTGAAGCACAACAATGAACACAATAAAACACAGAAATCCTTTATGTGCTTAAGAAACTAACTGGGATGTACCTTTTTCGCTTAACAGTGACAACAAGTGGCAATTCCTCAATAAATTTCACTAGATTTGTTTGTATCATTACTACTAGACCAGTCAGAGACAAGGGAAAGCCCCACAAGCTATAAATATATGTTTTCAGTTGAGGTGCATTGTTTTTACTTTTTGTTTCACTTTTTTCACTCTAACAGTCAAAATGTCAGCAGCTACATCTTTCTAAAGTTAGCTATCACTTGCTAACTTTAGCCACTATCTATTGCATGTTTCGTCACGCACGAAAGACTCTTAAGATCAACTTTAGCAGCACGGAAGATTGATCTTGGGAGAGATTGATTGTAGCAGATACTTCAAAAGAAGAGAGTGGAATACTCCTCACATGCAGCGGTCAGTCTGGGAAATAGATCACAAGACACGTGGATGGATATAATCAAAAGAAGGAGCAGTGCTGCAGCCAGACTCTGCTGCTCTTTTGGGTTTCTAGTTGGTCTCAGTAGCCTAGTGGTGCCAAAGCATTTAAAATGATCTTTATTTCACCATAGACTCATCATCTAACAAAGATGGATTGCAGTGCTGTCAATAATATTCATTCTTGATCAGCGAAACATCCCCAAACTTGGAACTAATTGATCCGTGATGATGAAAGGAACTGTTGGACAGTTTGCTTTCTTGCAGAGAGTTTCATCAGAAAATTGATACCACCAAGTGGAGCTAGGAGCCGGTTAGCTTGGCTTAGCATAAAGACTGGAAAGAGAAGGAAACTGCAAGCCAGTCTCTGTATAAAGGTACCAAAATCTGACAAAAACTGAAGTGTAAAAATGACAGTTTGCAGTTTTATGGGGGTTTATGTGCTACTTCTTGGCCCAGATTTCAGGCAGAACAGTAAAAGAACTTACTGGTTCCAGTCAAAGTTTAAACTACAGTTTTGTTTTTGCTGGTTTAATAGCCAAGATGGATGTTTTCACATTAGTGTATGCATTTTGGGGTTCTCCTCTCACTGTTAGATTAAAAGATTTTTTTCTTTCTTGCAGAGAGATTCATCATAACATTGATACCATTCTAACGCAAGTGGAGGTAGGAGCTGGTTAGCTTAGCTTAACTTAGCTTAGCTTAGCTTAGTTTAGCGTAAAGACTGGAAACAAGAGGAAACTGCTAGCCAGGATCTGTATAAAGGTACCAAAATCTGACAAAAACTGAAATCTAAAAATGACAGTTTGCAGTTTTATGGGGGTTTATGTGCTTTATGTGTGGCCCTTTCAGGCAGAAGAGTAAAAGTTACTGATTCAGGTCAAAAGTTTAAGTTGCAGTTTAGTTTTAGCTTTTTTCATATCCAGGATGGGTGTTTTCACATTAATCCGTGCATTTTGTGGTTCTCCTGTTACTGTTAGTTTAAAAGATTGTTTGCTTTCTTGCAGAGAGATTCATCAGAACATTGATAGCACCAGTTGGTGATAGGAGCTGGTTAGTTTAGCTTAGCATAAAGACTGGAAACAGAAGGAAACTGCTAGCTAGGATCTGTACTGAGGTAACAAAATGATAGTTTGCAGTTTTACCGTTGGTTATGTGCTACTTCTTGGCGAGAACTAGATTTCAGGCAGAAAACTCTGAGAACTTGGTTCCAGTCAAAGTTTAAGTTGCAGTCTGCAGCCAAGATGGATGTTTTCGCATTAGTGTGTGCATTTTGTTCTCCTCTCACTGTTTATCACCTGTAATAAATAATGTCCTCACAAACTGTACCTCTATAGCTTCTTAATGCAAAAGTAAACTATGAGTAGACGCGAGAAAAATGAGCTCTAATTGACACCATCCTTTTAAAAGCCCAGCTGAGGTACATCTTTTGTGCACAGATTGTCTCGGTGTGACAGGACTTCTGTCTCGGACATCAGACAGGTGTCCAACCGGTTGCTCAGGCCGGCTAACCTCGAGCCCTGGGCCTGGCTCTGGTGCCGTAACGCTGGAGGTCAGAGGTTAATGGAGCAGAGTGGCGCCGGCCAGTCATCCCCCAGGATCCTGGGTGGATTTGGTAAACAGTGAAGCTGTCACTGCAGATTAATACTGAGAGGAGGTAGAACAGGGCCGAGCACACAGGGGGCTAATAGCTCCCAACTCAGCCATGAAAGTGCTTGTCTTCCCCATTCTCCTCTCTCCCTCATCCCCACAGATAAGCCCCGCAGGCTTATAGAGGGAGGGCAAGAAAGGGGGGAGAAGGAAGGTAGAAAGAGGAGTTCACTCAGAAAAGAGGAACTAAGAAGGAGGCAATAACCACAAGTGCACTTGAAACACTGAACAATAAATACAAAAACAAGTGTCCTTAAAGGTACGGCACGTTTAAAAGTTACTGAGAAGTGGTTTGTTCCTATTGTGTGGATGTAGAGCTCTGCCCCGCAGTCATTCACTGGTTACAGCTGTAAGAGCATAACCGCCAACTACTCTTCTCTGTGGGGGATCTTTGGGGACTTTTTATTTTTTATATTAAGCGTATATAAGCCTTGACACTATGGTTAATCGGTCTTAGCATCTGAGATACAAGGGGGCGGCCCCGTACACTTCATATGCAGCTTGTGCAAGAGCCGGATATTGTATGTCATGTTAGTGCTTTGCCCTAGATTGTGGTCACACTTTCACCACAACTCATGCGACTGAGAGAGGGAAATAAAAAAGACGTGAAGGGACTTTATCTTAGACGATAGTATTTTTAATTACAGCATGTTCTAATAAAGCTGTTTTTTCATGCAATTTTTGGCCTTTTTGTCTTTTTAAATTATAGTTTTCCTTCATCTATTGTTATTATTGGGTGCAATGAACCAATAGCACTTGTGTTACTGTTAATCGTATAAACAAAGTGACAGCTGGGTATATTTTTTTCCTGCTTCACTGTTGTTTCCTGCTTGTTTATTCTCACTAAAGACTGGAAATCGTCCCCTGGCAACTCTGTTTCCCCCCAAAAAAGTATTTATACAGTAGATTCACTTCATTTTGTATCACACGATGTGGCAGTCATATGCATGGTTGCACGTACATTGTGAATATCAGCCCCCCATTCTAGTCTTTAAATATTTACACTACTAGAATACTTGGCTGAGATTAGGACGAAGATGATGGTTTTGAATAAATATTAAAAAGCTCATTGTGTCGTCACTGGCTTTCTAAAATATTTAACCAGTCCAGGATATTTTTCCGACCTCAAAACTGCAGCAATTGATATTTTGATTGCAGCAGTGGATCAAATTAAGTGCTCGACAAATAAGTGTCACGGAACGCTGCAAACATTTTAGCATTTGTCAGTTTGTTGTCATGAACTTTGCAACTTTTAGCTCTCGTTTCGCAGCTGCAGCGAGCAGCTTTTTACAATATGCTAAGAAAGATAGCAGCTTGTTGGTGATTAAAAAGAATAAGAAACAGAGCTAAACTGGCCGAATTTTAGGGTTCACATTTGTAAAATAGTCAGAAACAAGTTTGCGACAACAGCTTGTAAAGGTGATGATGTCAGTGCTTGTTCTGCTGCCACCAAGTGACCGAAACAAAACTTAGTAATGCAGGTTTAAGCTTTTATTTATGTTGATATTTATAATGTTTAAATGCACATGAGTGGATAATGTGGGGGTGTGGGGGTGCATTCGCCTTGATACCATGAGGATCAGACACATTCATAAAATCCATAAAAATGTCCTTACTATGCTGATTTTTTTTTTTAATTATTAGACTGGCTTTACATTTCCTGCAGCATATTTTTGCTACTAGCAGTGGGAGTTATTTATAGCGGCCCTCTGGGAACAATATCCTACATAAATACTTGACCAAAACAGTAAGAAAGCTGTCAAAATTGATTCCTGGTTCATCGTAGGGTCACTGAAGTGAATTTGTGATCCCTATGTGTGTGTACGTATAACTGTGTATGTGTGTGACATAACTGTACTTCACTGTACACAGTCCAACTCATTCGCCTCCCAGCGATGTTGTCAGTTGGCCTCCAGGAGACGAGGAGGGGTCTTGGGCAGTGATGGGGGGGGGGGTTTGTCTGAGCATTTTGTGTGCTGTACGCCATTGTACAGTCCTCACAATGGGACCATGGCTTTGATCTTGGACGGGTGCACCTCTCCTCTCGCACTCTTCATCCTCCTCCTCCTCCTCTTCCTCATTTTTCTTCTGTTTCTTTCACTTTTTCTTTTTTCTTTCCTCCCAGCCTTGACCCTCCTCGTACCGCCAAGAGGGCCGAGAGAGGAGAGAAGGGAAATGAAACACTGATTGAAATGAATGAAAATGTAATGAAGTGAAGAGAGGGCTCGAGGACGGAATACAAAGCGAGGAGGGGAAGGGGGGGAAACAAAAATCAGTTGTTATTCTCTCTTGTCCTTGCTTATTAAAAGGCCCGGGGGATGTACTGAGACCCTTTGACAGATTGTTTGTGGTATATTGTTCGGCCCCCTCATCTCTGTTCTGACACAGAGCAGGTGCTGCCACAGCGAGGCTTGAACGGGGGATATGGAGGGTCAGTGATGGGAGGGTTTGCTTGGCTATAAGAGCTGAGGAATGGGAGTCTGGCAGGGGGGCATACAGGACAGTAAGACCCCTATATGTGCCCTGATCGAGACTGTCAGGTCAATATTTTCTATACATTGTGACTGCTCTGCTGTCCCCGCTGCACCAATTCAACCATGCTCCTCTACTGGCCCCATCACGTCCTCTGGGCTTAGGCCCCCCTCGTTTTCACTTCTTCCCAATAGCCCAATGCTCCAGTGAGCGTCTATAGATCCCTGGATCTGCACAGCGTTGCATTGTCTCCCCTCGCTGGCCCACAGCCAAAATCCGAGGCAGCTTTGGAAAAGTTTTACTTCACCAGAGCCTAATCTTTTCTTTGCTCCGCTTCTTTTCTTGCTCCCCTGCCTCCTCCATTCTTTCTTTTCTTCTCCCCGCTCGGCTATTTTCTTTATGCGGGAGAGCCTGCGACTATTTACCGATGCGCTGGCATTGAGAGTCATTGTGTTCGGAACTGGATGGAGTGCAAAAGACAGAGTGGAGGGGTGGTGCCGAGGCCGCTGAATAAACAGGGACATGCATATTGTACAGTACAGATCTGAGATAGGGTCAGTATTTTATAGTCCGGCTGACTCATCCAAAATACTAAGAAAACATACAATATTGATCTAAATGAAGGACAGTCTTAATTGTAAGACCAACATCTGTTTTTGAGAATAGAAAACACTGTTACACTAGTACTGTCCGAAAAGTTTGATTGCAATACCGTTAATACAAGTGAAATGTGGTAATATGTAAAACCCACATTTGTGTAGCTTGTCAGTCATAGTGGCTGCTTTCCTCATAATTGTCAAGTGAATTTAAAACAAATGCTAATTAGACTTGTTTTCATTCACTGTTTCGGAGGGAATAAACTAAGTGTTGTCAGAAGGTGGCGGTGGAGCTTGTGTTACGCATGGCTGCAATCAACAGAGTAGAAGGAGGCGTAAACAAAACCAGAGAAGTACCACAAGAAGTAGAAACAAACAATCTATGCAAGAGAAAATGGAGGGAAGTCTTGAGGAAATGTTTTCAGTCGTGGAAGTTGTAATTATTCTTTCATGTAAGTTGATATTGGGCAAGTTTCATGCAGTCTGGAGGTAAAGACAACTAAAGAAGGCATTGTCATTCATGGGAGTTAAAGGTTTGCTACATCCAAATCCACATCCAAATTGTCCCTGTGCCATTAACGTTTTGCATTGCCATACATCAAAATGCACATACATTCCACAACAATAGAAACATGACTACTGAGACACACTGAAAACACTCACTAGCCTAACAACCCATAATCCAATGCTGCTTGTAGATCTTTTAATGGGCCTTTCAGACTGTGGTGTGCGCAGCCCTGGCCACTAGGTTCAGCACACTACTCAAATGGACACAAGGCAAAGTGGGTGGAGTTTTCAAAACTTCAAACAGGATGATGTCACCTAATTCTTTCAAGCAGGAAGCATCCGTTTGTTGCAACCACCTCAATAATGGAGATGCCTTGTTTGTGTTGACCACGTGGGCATGCATCATAGCACGCTGGGATGCATGAAAGTTTAACAAAGTAGAAAGTAGAGTTTAACAAAGCAGCACAAGCCAATAAATCGTAGCATCTTTAGCTTGTCTAGTGCATGGTCTTGATATACTTGGAATTAAAAAGTTTACACAGGAGTGTTCATGGTGCACGTGCACAGAGCTTGTCATGATCATGAGAAATTGATTGAGAGACCAATTAGATTTGGTTCCTTGTGACTTCCTCCTGTTCCCCAAAATGAAATCCAAGTTGAAGGGTCCTCGTTTTGGCACAGTTTAGAAGATTCAGCACACATTACAGATGGTAATTGACATGTTTACATAATGAGACTGTTGCAAAAATTCTGAGAGTGCTGTAACACTCCACAATGTGACTACTTTGATGAAAATGGGAGCCAAATTTAAATGAGGTACAGTGTTTAATATTTGTAGGCACAGTCCCTGAACTTTTTGACCGCACCTCGTACTGGAATAACCCAGCCAGTAACTTCCCCTGGCTACATCACACCGCCTCCTCTGCCTCTCTGTGAGAACTCGTTAGTCTTAGTGCAGTGAATCATGCAAATAAGGGTGACTGTTTTCCCAAGAAAATGACAGTATCAGCTGTTTCAGCAACTGACAATCCCAGAAGTTGGTTGGCAAACCAAGAACTCCACTAATGGAGTCCACTAAGACTATTAAAATCCCATGCATTGTATTAAAGTAAAGACGGATATCCTAGAGAATGACTTAAATGAATCAAAACCACACCTGTCGGCATGCCCAGATGCGACAAAAGATTATATTGTTTCTGTATTTTTGGCAAACTGCCCCTCTAAAAATGCATCTTCCTGACTTATTGTGACTCATTCACTATCTTAGTCACTCATTAACTCACTAAATCTTTCTCTTGTCTTTCTGGGACATGAGAAGACCTGTGTTTCCCGAGGACAGCTCAGACGAGTAGCTTCTCTGGCCTATCCCTGCTCTCCTCCACCCTGATGTTGACCCCCCAGCTGGCTCACAGTGTCACCTAACCCAGCAGCACCCACACCCTTGGGGGGTTGCGTGGGGGCGGGGAGTATCCCATCCCGACAGCACTCCACATCCCAGACGTAAACATGGGTGACAAATGGGCCACAATATCAGGTATCAGGTGTCGGCACGGAAGATTTATAAGGTAACAAGACAATGGGAGGCAGACACACACAAAAAAAAACTATCTACCATCAGCGCTGAGATCTTCTCCACCGCAGCAAAACCCGCTTTGGTTTCGGCAGCCATGGAGAAAATGATTTCCCCTTTAATCCTCTCTGTTTTCTCATCCATGCGGCACAGATTAGGTGCTCTCTCACAACTGAATCAGAGGTCCGTGGCTCACCACTAGGACGTGTTTTGGTGCACTGATTGAAAACAGAGAAGTCATGCACAAGAGGACTTGTTGTTGTGAAATGAAGGAAGTCCCCACTCGTGGAAAGGGAAATTAGAGGTCATATAGAGCTCGGCCGGAACTGGCTGGAGCAGGCAGTTGTCTGCAGCCGCTCGTTGACATACGGTAGTTTTTGCAGAATCTCTTTGCATTAAATAGACTCTGAGATGAGCTGCTTGAAGATCTCAACATCTTTTTGTTGTTTTTATGTTTGTGTTCGAGAGGCGTGTGCAGAAAAGAAACTGGAGCAGCGGATCTCACACATGTCAAGAAATGAAAAACAGTTACTTTAACACTTTGAGTTTGGAAACTATGAAATGCTTTGATATGCTGACGGTGTATACAGAGCAGGGATAATAAAATATAGCTGTTATCTGCTAACATCTGGATCATTGTCACGCCTTTCACCCTGCAGCTCTGGCCAAGCTATTGAGGCCTCACTGAGAGCATATGTCTTGAATTTGTGCTTTATGATTAACTACATGAAATATACTAATAATAATACAGAGATTTGACTCTCACAGTCAAATAACAGCTGATTGTTTGGTGGCCAGTACCAGAAATCTTATCAGCAGACAAGGATAGTCTCATTCATCTTTAAGACATCGAGGTGATGACAGGCAGAAGAGAAGACGAGTGTGGTGTTGGTGAGGAAGAGGACGCTGGCGCCGCGTGCCACGAAATCCACACGGATGTTCAAAAATGGTGTTTCTGACATGTGAAAATCCTGCATGCAGTGCTCAGGGCCGTCTTAGCTCACAATCGAGCACCTTCTCCTCCTACGCAGCACGCCCACGGCCGCCCTGAGAGGACCTGAAACTGGAGACGCACTCAACAGGAGTGAACCTCCATCCCGTCATCCCCACTCCCTGTCCTTTGTCTGCTCACAATGTGGAGTGGTACAGTGAGCTCGGACACCGAACAGATTCCTCACGTAGCTCCTCAGGGAATATCTCTGGCTTTTGTAGTGTTTATACGTGTGTGTGTGTGTGAGTGTGTGTTTCATTGGATTAGTGGGTGCCTTGTGCTGTTCGCTCACTTTACTCATATAAGAAGTGAAGACATAAATGATTAGTTCAACCAAAATCACTAAAAACTTTCAGTGTTAGTTTTAGTTGTGTCTCCTTCATCAGTTGGTTAATACCAAATAAAACTGCTGAGATGCTTCAAAATTTGAGCACCAAATAGTGTTGGTGATGAAAACGTTGGTCAACATTGTTTGCGGTGAAGAATCAGTAGAGAGTTCATGTTTAAGCTAATTGTTTTGGTTCACACCTCTCGTCATTGCTTTCCAGCTGCAGCTCGCAGCATCAAATGAAAGACAAAAGACTTAGTGGCTCATTTAGCAGCTGAACAGACAGATATGTCCCTTAAAAATACGTAAAAAGGCAATATGCAGCTAAAGGAAAAGTGGGTATTGGACTTGGAAACAAAGCTCCAAATTGATGCTGATGTTGCTCCATGTCCGCTAGATGTTTGCTAGGCAACTGTTTGCTAACACGTTCGCTTAGTCATCTTTACAAGGTGATAATATGTCAATGTAGGGGCTACACCTTGTTTTGCTGCTTCTGTGTGGGCAAATAAACCCCAAAAACCATTATTGCAGGTTTAAAACACATAAAAACGTGAGAACTGTTTAACAAGTCCATTTGTTTTTGGAATGTACTTAATGCACCTAAAATTAGGACTGCCACTAACGACTATTTTTCTGTTAGTTTGTTGCATGATTAATTTTTTGTCCAAAAGAAAAATGACCTGTTATTTAAACTTCTGTTATCCTGACTACCTATAATTGCAACTCCAACATCATAATAATCAATATAAAACAGGTCTGATTATTTATGTCAGTAGTGTACCACCAAAAAAAGTCCAAGTTTCTTTTAAACTTTTTTAATAAAATGAAAAAGTTCTGCCTGTATATTAAACAAAGCGAATTCACAAGAATTGGTGAATTCATAGCACAGCCGTCATCTTTAACGTTGTCAGATGATGTAGTGGTTTTTACAGTAAATCAGGATTTTAGCAGTGCAGCGCAGCAGTTTGAAAGTGACCTCTGTTAGCATGTAGTCTTAATAGACTTAATAGAATATAATGTTTCTATTGCTATTTCATACTTGTTCCGTTTTCTGACTGCAAAAACAGAAAAATATGTAAATGAGAAAATTTTTATTTGGAATCCGACTGTAGTAAAACACAGTATATGTGAGCACAGAGAGTAGGAGAGAAGCAAAAGATG
>OMNN01004346.1:8478-28548 GCA_900302755.1 Chromis chromis
GGGGGGCATGGGGGGGGGGAGCAGAGCGTTGCTGTTCCAGCAGGTAACGCAGCAAACGCCAGCCGGCAAATGAAGATGAATGCACTTAATCTCTCCGCTGCCAAAACTACACCTTGGCATTGAGACACACACTCACTCCCACGCGCACACATTAACCATCAATCTAACGCAGGCTTCACTGCTAAAATGTTTACATTCATTTCAATATTTCATCCCCTTCAGTGAATAAAATCTTGCATATATGTGACCGTGTGTGTGTGTGTGTGTGTGTGTGTGTGCGCGCGCGTTTGCATGTGTGGATTGAAGTGTGCCTCGAAGAAAAACTAGAACAGGGCCACAGATGCTTGACAGCGGGACAGTCTCATTATCCCGGTCCAGTGTGAGAGGCTACCGGCGACCCCTGCCAACCTCGTATGTCACTCAGAAGTTGCCTTTGGTAACAGCACATTAGCCTGATTGGCTGCGGGAACTGTAACAGGAGACGGCTGATTAAAATGTCCTCCAGCGTGAGGAATAATATAGAGAAAGTGTGCAATTAAAACGGGGAAAGTTTGGGTTTTATTCAGAGGCAGCAATGCACAAATGGCATGATGCACGTGAGGGAACATGCAGGTTTTGTAACAACATGCAAAGATCAGTCGCTCTATTTCTTGAATCCGCCAACCCCTGACAAGTCCTCAATCTCCCAGCGGGACCTTCTTGCCTCTCAAGAGCTGTGAAAACACATTTCAGCCCACTGAGAATAGATGGCAAGCGGGGGAACATCCACAGTCTAATATTCCGTGACATTTATGTCAGAATCTGTGTGGATACTGCTTCCCTGCGTCACTTTAAAGTCTTCTCCCATCAGGAAAACCCTCACCTGTAAATGTCATCTCATGCCATCCAATTCCCATCCTGCCCATCTTTCATAATGTAAGTAATGGTTACGTAAAAGTTGTGTTAGGTTGCAGCACTTTACGATAAAAAAAAAAAAAAACGAGGCCTGTTAGGGCCCCGAGTTGGTCTCGCTCTAATCATTTCGTAGCATTTTGGAGTGATTAAATTGGGCTTATGATGCAACCGTCCAGATGACCAGGACTTACAAGAATGTGAACAGACGGAGTCATTCATCACAGCATTAATCCTCTCATCCTTTTTATTAGACAGTCGCTCCACTCAGCTGCCGTGCAACTCCGCATGCATGAGCACCTTGCATGGAGACGACACGCGGTTAGTGACGATGCAGGATGACGCAGGAATGCACGAAAGCAGGTGCACAAGCGAAAAGAAACGACGAGGTTCTGGGGGCCTGTTTCTCGTTAGTGTTTCTGAAAGCAAACATCATTTTGGGAAAGACTGTTGAGTGAATTAGGCTTTATAAATATTCACAAACCTCTCCTCCTCTCACTTCTGCCCCACTGTGATCGCTTAGCTGCACGTCCAAGAAGCCTTAGATCTTCGCAGGCGCCAACTTCCATAGGGGCTCTAAAAATCTTATTAGCTACAGTGAAACTCCACATGTTTGTTTGTTGAGCAAAAATATTCATTTATTCAGAATGAGACACGGAAAATCTTGCGAGGAGGTGCTGCACCGAACCGCATTAATACAAAAGTTACATGATTATGAGAGCAGTGTAATTGTTCTGTTTGCCTGTTCTGACACCCATTCATTACTTCTGTCTGTCTGTTGCTATGGAGATGGGTTTTCTACTTTCATGCTCAGTCTAACGTCGCCACATTGATACCTCGTGCAGGTTTGTTCCTCTGACCGGCTGCTTTGCATGTCTGTGAAGCTTCACTCGCTGCAGCTGCTGCAGTATTTCTATGTTCTATTGATTTTCGCTGCTTGTCTCTCGGTGTTGCTGTGTGGAGTGTGATGTGTTGCTCTGGCCATTGTCCTCGCTGCTCCAGTCACAGCAGCTGCTCTGCTCTTAAGCTGGCCACCAGTGGCTAACTCGGGCTTTGATGTGAAGCATCTTGATGGCTCTCATTCAGCCTCAGGGCGCAGCTTTACAGCCTCACATTGACCTGGACAACAGCCGTGTCAAAGAAATACTGCAGAAGTGAGGATATTACACCTGTGTGGAAGGCAGCTTCTACACTATAACATCCAATACTTATATTAGTGATTTCTCAGACAATATCTCACATAATCAAATGCTCCTTCATTTGGTAAGAAATCAGTTCAATTTAACAATCCAATAAATATTTCTAATTTTGCATAATGTTCCATTTTGGTCAGACTTCTTTGAGACTGTCTCAGCAAAACAGTGAGTGTGAGAACATGATTAAATAGCATGAGGCAGTATTCAAATCCCTTACTTAAAGGAACAGTATTGACATTTTGTGAAATGTGCTTATTAGCCTTCTTGCTGAGTGTTTGATGAGAAGCTTAAAGCCTGGAAGAAAGGAACTAAACAGCAAGGCTGGCTCTGTCCAACTGGAACAAAATCCACCTACTAGGAGCACTAAAGCTCACTAATTAACACATTAGATGTTGTTTGTTTAACCCAGAGAAAAACAGAAGTGAAAGTCGACATGTTGTGGATTTACATGGCAAAATGTGCTGGACTGTTTCCGAGGAAATGATCTGCCCCTTTAGTCGCTAAATGCCCCACCATGTTCATCAGTTTGGTGCTAACTCTATCTGTCTGCTGTTTTGCCCTGGGCAGATAAAATTTTGTTGTTTTTTAGATTTGAAAAAAGAAAGAAAAAGAAAACTGAAACGCTATAAAATGTAAACCAAAGCCGGCAGAGACTGAAAAACCAAAACAATTAGCTGAAAAATGCTAAAATGTAGAACCTCTTTCTCAATCAAGTAGTCTAACTATAAGGATTGGTAGTAGCAAAAGCAAGCTTAAGTAAAAGTATTAGTAGCCTACCGTAATGTAAAAATACTACATCACAAGTAGAAGTTCTGCAAGAGAATCCTTCGTAAGTAAAGGTACCTAAGTATTATCAGCAAAACTAATTAATAGTATTAACCTAAGAGTACTAGTTTGGTCCCTCTGACTGATATATATTATTATATATGACACAATTACGTTATTAATACTGAAGCATCAGTGTTAAAACAGCATGCTACTGTTGTAGCTGCTGCAGATAAAACTAAAGGGTCACCAGATGATTAATGGAAGAGGAATGTAGAAAAAGCAAAGTTTCAGCACACAAATTAGTTTTCAGTTTTTCTCTACTCATTGATTTTTAGTGAAATGTAGGATCATCTGAACATTTATTGAAATGAACCCATGTGAGAAGTTTAGAGGGACAAACAAAAAAATCACTATGTGGTGGAGCTGATAACAATTCATAGGCTTCTAAGACGTGACTCCAACTACACACTGCTCTTTGTAAGACACTAGGAACCCCAGGTTTAATCTTTAACAATGTGCTGTATCTTAAGAGCTTGTTATATAATCCATTTTGTTAAATCTTCATCATAAAAGTAACTGAAGCTGTCAGATAAATGGAGTTCAGTAGAAAGTAGAAATATTCCCCCCCGTAATATAGTGGAATTGTAAAGTAGCATAAAATGGAAATATTAAAGTGAAGTACAAGTACCTCATAATTATACTTGGGTACAGTACAGAGTAAATGTAATTATTTACTTATCACCTCTACTAATCATTATACCTGATTTAATGTGTATAATAAGTACCATTTTACTGTTGTAGAACCAACTACTTCCTTTTATAATACATTTAGCTCATGGTTTGTATCAGAATCTTAACAGTAACATGTTGTGTTAGCTGGCAAATACTTGTATTAGAGTAAAAAGTACTTTGCCTTTTAAAAGTAGTGAAGTAGAAGTAGAAGATGTACTGTACTGTTATTTGTTTACTGCAACAGTATTTTAAGTAAAACCCATTGTACGCTCTTAAGCTCTTAGGTTATCATTTATTTATTTATTTATTTATCTGTTAAATGATCTAAATGTTCATTCTCTGGTTGGATTCCTGTTTCTAGGATCACTATTTCATGTTAGTGGACTGACTTGAATCCAGCTCAGCATGTTTGTGTGCAGGTTGCATAAGGTTCCAAGAAAAGGGATCAGAACGAAAGGCTTGAGGTCCACGGACGGAGATTTGTTTCCATCTCTAGAAGGCTTTTTGTCTTTGGAAAGTTGGACTCAGCATTTCTTACATGGTATAGAAAACTGACCACAGTGTTAAACTTACAAGACATACTGTCCAATGAAAAGGAATACCTGAGTACCTGTCTTTTCATAATAAAAGCTGTTATGTTTGTGCTCTTGAGAAGCAAAATAACAAACAGTTTTCTCCATACTGTATACAATAATACATTTACCCACATTGTAGAAAAAGATTTTTTTAAACTGTATTTAAAAAAAAAAAATTACAGATAATAACTAGCAGAGTCACAGAAAATATGCATTACTTTACAAGTTATTTGTAAAAAAAAAATAAAATAAATAACAGGTTAAAACTGTAAATAATAATCTAACAATAATCTAACCTTTATTGATCCCCTTGGGGAAATTCCTTCTCTGCACTGACCCATCCTATTCAAAGTTAACCTTAACTATACATACTAGGAGCAGTGGGCTGCTGCGGTGCAGCGCCCCGGGAGCAGTCAGGGGTTAAGGGCCTTGCTCAAGGGCCCACAGTGGTGGTGACTGGGACAAGCAGTTGCTCTCATTTTCCCACCTCAACCTCTTGCCAGTCCGGGGGCTTGAACCGGCGACCCACCAGTTACAAGTTTGCTTCAAAAAACCACTAGGCCACCACTCCCCCCAAATATTGTGCATATCAAAAATCTGCATTTTCACAACTGGTAATTTGTTTTTCTACAGTGTTTGACACCGTTTTACTGTATTTAAATCCACTAAAGATATCATTATTTTACAGATACTTGTGGTTATTTTTTTTTTTTTACAGTTTTTCAGCATCACAGTATTCTAATGATTTTTTATGTTTTTTTTCTGATGCCCTTGCTGCTGAGTTTCTTTTTTTTTTTTTTTTATCAGATTTTTCATTTGATTGTATTATTTACAGTGCAGAAAAGTGTTTGTTTTATTATTCAAGGTAATGATTTATTCACGCCAGTATTACCACAACATTGACCAGCTGATCTCTCTGACATAGTAAAAACCGAACACTCTAAGCATCACAAATATAGTGCTGCTTTAAAAACAATTCTATTATAGTGTGAAGGTTTTCACAATATTAGACCTACTTGTGTAATCCTCAGGCAACGTTTGACCCCACTGAGAATCATCTATAAATGAAATTAACCAGCTTTTATGTAAAAGTCTTGCCCTTTATTTTTACTTCAGCATACAACGTCAGGCTTTTTTCACTGGCTTTGGCAACAATGTGCCTTTGTCTTCTTGTGTGTCCCACACAGTGCAGAGTGTGGAGTGTCACCACTATCTCTGAGACACACTCTGCGGATATGGTTTTCATAACCTAAGGGTGACATAAGATATTCAAGCCGCACTGCCCGAGCTTCTGAGAAGAGCTTAGCAGAAACAGGGTCAGATAAAGAATAACAGCGTTTGAATCTTAAGTTATTATGATGCGGGGGAGACTGAGGAGGAGAGCCGCTGTGTGAAAGTAAAAGAGAGGCTTTCACATCACAAAGCAGAGTGAAAGCCGACATGGGCAATAAAGGGGCGTGAGGAGGACGGATGGAGGCAGAAAGAAATTGAAGGCTTTTAAGGCAAATGGCTGGTTCACTGGAAAAAAAAAGAGAGGAAGGAGAGAGGAGATGGTCAGGTGAGGAAAACAGAGCTTAAATGGATGTGAGCAAAATGAGACTATAGCAGGAGGAAGAAGTCCAGCAGTGACACTCAGGTCACACTCACTGTGCTTCTCTTTCTCCATTTTCCCCGTCTCCTCCTGTGCTGTTCCCAACACCAGCTCCCTTCATCCTCCTCATCCTCATCACTTTCCCTCTGGTCCCATTTACCTCCCTCCCTCCTTCGACCTCCCCTGAGTCTGTCCTATGACGTGGAGCAGACGTGGAGGTTAGCATCACTGAGAGGACGGAGGGGGAGGAAAGGCGCTGAGGAGGGGGGAGATGAGGGTGAGGGGACATAAATAGAAACTGACCTATCACGAGCGCACGCTGCTAGCCGCCAAACATTAACAACTTATCCAACACAAACACACACATTTTTGTATTTAGCAAAAGGTTATTAACATAATCTGTTTTCTGTGTATTTTTTATGAGGATTAAAATAAAACATCAACTACTGTAAGCTTAACTGAGTCCCTGATGATGATGATTCAGGGAACTGCTGTCCTCTCCTCAGATGGCTACTCCCTTGCCGGTCTCTTCTCTCCCTCTCGACAAGTGTAATCAGACATCTCAGGTTTGCCCAGTGTGGCTGCTCCGCTTTATCTGGCAGCCGTCCTGCGCTGCACGGTGACAGATCAAGGTTGGTACAGAACAAAACCATTCAGCCAAAACACCGGCAGAAAAGATGAGAGATAGAGAGCACACATAGATTGCATGCAATGGATCAATGAGGAGGAGAATTTCAGCTATTTTCTTCGTGTTTTAAGACAACCTCGTTTTTGAGCTGGAATTTAAAGTGGTCTATTAATCTCTGAGTGAATAACAAAGGGGTCCTTGGACTGGTGGCAATCCCATTTAGGCGGCCCCTAATCCTGTGTTGGAGATGGCCTGAGCCGGGTAGACTGTACTGGATACTAATAACGGAGTGTATTGACTGCGGCTGGGGCCTTTTTTTAAACTGAAATTGTTACATAATTAAGAGCGGATCGATAAGTCAATTGAAGGAGAAAGAAGAACAGTGACACGGTTCACATATAAACATGTTAACAACCCCCGAGAGGCATCACCATCACCATAAACATGCTTCCCCTCTTTCGTGCGCACATGCAAGCACACATACCATTATGCAGAACTCCCTGCTTATTAGAATTATGCACTAAGCAGCCAGCAATGAAGTGAACTTTAATTCCAGCATCTAAATATTCGCTGGCAGCTTGTAGCGGCATCAGAAACGGTGGCCTCGGAACAATAAAAGCGACGCAGCGAACTGTTGAGGGTTGGAAAATTATGTACAGATTCAATTCATTTCGTTCTCTTTTGTCATCTTTATTACAAGAAAGAAAGCATCTGTGTCAAGTCATTATGCATATTATGCTAAATTATTCAAATGAAAGCAATGAGCAGTTCCAGTTGGTGCTCTGTAGTATTCGGTTTTATTCTTTGAGAGTGGGGTGTTACTGACTATGTTATTCCTGTCAAATTGACAACAAAATGATTATGTAAGAGTGTTTGTGGTGAAAACAACACATTCACAGGGAGTTGTAACGCAGAGCGTGGTTCGTTAGAGGTGCACAGTCTTATTTCTTGCTATTGATCTGAGTTGGACTGCTGTAAGTAAAGCTTTGGTGAGGGTTCTGGTGAGTGCACTGCTCTTTATGTTGGCAGTAAAAATGGATTTGAGCTGCTGTGAGCCTGAAGGTGCGGCCTGGGAGTCTTTGAGGGAGCATTCATTTAGCTAATACACTGCATGGTCGGCGCTGTGTTTAACTTTACTGTTTAGTTTAAAGGTTCTGTGTGCAACCAGCAGAACCGCTGCATATTGCACTAGAGCACCAGCATTTCACACCCAAAAAAACAGGCACATTGGCCGCAACTAGAAACCTTGTGCACATGAGAGCCACCAAAATCTAATCCAGCCACAACCATTAAGCCATGTAATCATGGTTGAATACACTGAATGGGTTGTTATCAACTCAAATGTTATCCTCACTTCGCCTGTCTTTCCTTTCCTCCACTCTGTGTTTGTCTGTTTCCACTGTCTGTTGGACTGGGGGTAAAGACCGTGGATGAACTGAATCAAAAGACTGGAGCAAAACAGATGTGCCAAAAAAGAGTAGCAGAAAAGAGCTTCAAAACAGCAGTAGAGGTTCTTAAACTGAGATGAAATGAAGCACATAAGTTAGGTAAATAGCATTAATAAAATACTTTGTCTTTAAATTCTTTTGGATATTGGGGCACTGGCTGAATATTGGACTGAACTTTTCCTTTTCCAATGCAGTGTTGGAGGTCACTTTTGGTCTTTTTCTAGGCGTGAGGAGGGCCAACACTTTCAAAGGGAAGGACTCTTATGCACTAACACACATGCCTGACAAACTGCCAAAATATACAACAGAGAAGCTGAGATTACAACACACACAGAAATGTGACTTCTTTTTCTGCTATGGACACCATTAATCCTCTACATCTTTACATAACAGATAGTTGTTTGCTGATATTTTAATGCTATATTCATGCTCAAAATCTTCAATATTGCACCTTTACGTTTAAGTTTGACACTTGGGGAATGCACTTATTAGTGTGTTTGTACTAAACTATTGGTTAGCTTAGCAGAGACAGAGAGAACAACTAGCCAAAGGTAACAAAATCAGCTTTAACAAGTACAACCTTGTTTTTTCTGGAGTCTCCACTGGTTACCTGGCAACTACTCAGAGCCAAGAAATATTCCCACATATCTATTGTAAAATCAAAAAGAAAATGTACACCTTGGTTCCATAAAGTGGCATTGAGTGAGACTTAGATGTGCTCTTAGATGTCAGGCTACCTGTTTCCTTGTTTCCAGGCTTTGTGCTAAGCTAAACCAAATGGCTGCTGGAGCCTTTTAATGGACAGATGTGAAAATGGTATTGAAGTTTCTATTTAACCAACCACCAGAATGTGAATAAGTGTGTTCCTTTAAGACATTCAGCATCAAGCACACATTTTTCCACACTCATGCGCATGTGTACTGACACACACCGACACTGAGCTCACGTGCTGTGTTTAGATTGTACATATGACATCTGCACAGACTGAGCTCTCTAGTGCAGTTTCTAAGTGTGATCTGTAATGGCAACATTAACAGCAGCTGCTGCTGAAACTTAATGAACAGAGCTAGGATTATCTCTCAGGCAGCATACTTTATGTTTAATGCTTGCTCCACACATTGATAACACATGCAGAATTCCTGATGAATGTCTTCGTATCAGTGACCAGTGTGGGTTAAAGAAAAATACAGTTTTGCCGGTTGTAAGCACACATATCTGTCAGACAGCTGCCAATGCACCAAAGTGATGGAGTTAGGACAGAGTGGTACTGCTGGTGGAGTCATCAAGATGCAAGTGCAGCCAGCACACAGTATTTAGCCCTAATGAGTCTCTGACTTTGAGGCACATCAATGAGGCGCCTCATTCATAATAAAGAGCTTCAGTCCCGCGGGCAGCAGCTAAATGAACTGGGACCAAATGCAGGCAAACAGTTTAGTCTGCTCCCTCAGCTCTGTGAGCATCAGCTTGTGATAATTAACCAACGCAACTAAAATCCAAAGTCTCATCATACAGCAGGTAGCTGAGCAGACGCCACAGATTCACATAGGTTGGCAACATGTGATGCAAGACAGTTAGATTGATAGATGACCACTGAGAGCTACAACCAGAGTATGAGACAAAAATGGGTACAAATAATTAAAGAAACAAACAAACAAACACTCCCTCCTTCTGTTCTGCCTGCAAATACAAAACCACTGATTACATCTCGCCTCAAGCTGAGGATTCGGCCCTCAAGACCCAAGAAATAATAATCTAACAGAAGACCCGTGGGAGACAAAGTCGGGATTAATTAAACACGTAGCAATTAAAAAATTATCTTACACAACAGACAACTTATATACAGTGCCCTGTGGATCCCAAAAATAAATTCAGCATTTTGTCGCCAACTCCCTCCAAATCCCCTGAGAAATGATCAATGGATCAACTTTGCAATTCTAATACCCGGAACAAAGCGCACAGGGGATTAGCAATGTTTATCATCATCATCCTAATAGTCCCCATCCAAATGAAATGAATTCTAGGAACTTGTTCATGCCTCCCAGTACTTCAGTGCGGGCACTGAAGAGGCCATCACAAACACCTTTGAAACAGCGGTGATGGATGGCAGCCGTGCAGGTCAGTGCTGATGGTGATTGATCCGCCGCTGAGGCCAACGATCTGAGTCGCAGGCAATGTGACAGAGATGAGGGGAGACGTGCGTGGAAAAGTCAGAGAGGTGTAATACAGAGCATTCATCACGCAACACTTACATGGAAATGTACATTTTTAAAGCTGCATTTATGTTTCTCCTCTGCTTCTAATTTTCTGTTGGTTTGTGTGACATAATAATGGTTTAATTTCAGCCAAGACTTTTGAAAATGCAATTTCTCTTGTATTAGCTGTATTAGTTGGTCCACAGTGGAAAAAAGGCAGTAAAATTGTGAGATGCTTGTTTTTTAGGGACTATTCTATGGTTAGCCTATAGCAAGCTAGAAAACAACCAGAGCTTTGTGCTAAGTGTTTAAACCCGAACCATGATTTTTACCTATATCTGACCAAGTTGTCTTGGAACCTGAACAAAGTGCAAAACATAAAAGGCTAGTGGCCACACCAAACTCTCCAGGGCTTATTGTTCACTTGTGCGTTGTTTGTCTTTTTCTTTCTCCCCTTCACCCTCACCCTAACAGGTCGAGGCAGATGCCTGCCCTCCCTGAGCCTGGTTCTGCCGGAAGATTCTCCTGTCAATGGCAATATTATATGTCTGCAGTAAAGGAAGCTGCAGTTTCAGGATCGCAGATGTAGAACCACATTTCTAAGAGGGCTAGGGTCAGTTAGGATTGGGCGGGTTAGAGGCTGGGGTACCTTTATGCTGCCCTACACCTAGCTTGCAATTTTATATCTTTACTGTGAACCTAATATGCGCAGTGGTCCAATGTAGCTATTACACACTGTGGCGAGAGACTATGTTGTCATTTCCAGGAGACCATTTGTATTAAATAAAGGCAGAACAACAGATAAATACATAATGACTAAAAAGGTTTTCAGATCATTCTTTCTGCACATGTCTTACAGCTTTCTGCCAGTCTCCATCGGTCTGTTAAGGAGACATTTTACAGAATCCACGACTGGTCAGAGCATATTGTTTTGCTCCAGGGCTGCACTGCCACTGAATAAACCACCACCAAATGTTACTCTCACATGAAAAACAATAAAAAAAAAAAAGCAAGCAGTCAGTGACTGTGTCAAGAGTGATCACATGCAACCAGAAATTATGATTCTAAAAACACTCATCAGTGATCCCGATCTTCGTGACAGCAGTTTAAAGAGGTGGGATAGATGGGATTCATTAAAATTCATTCAAATGTAAGGTTTTAATTAGAAAGTCTGAATCCTTCTGGTTTTCATAGAATCAAGCCAGTGGATTTGCAATTTAAAACTGTTAATCAACCACTAAGCTCATGCTCTGAATTCTCAGATCTGCTTTATGTGATCTACAAACAGTATTTACATATAGTATTATTATTCAGGACTTGTATAACTGTGCATACGCAACGCAATCAAAGCAATCAAGACATTTTTTCCTTGTCCTCCTTCTCTTTTCATTCTCGCCCACCTGACTAAGAAACACTCAGCTTACCTTGACTCACTAATTGAGCACATTGTGGTGTTCATGGAAGGAAGGTAAAACTGCTCCATTAGCAGCTCTGGAAATGGAAACCCCTGCTGTGGCTCGTGTTATTTTGCAATGAAAGTTCTCGCAATTTAATGCGAGTACTGATTTTCAAAGGTTCTGTTTCTGGGAACATCTCTGTGTGAGTGATTCATGAATCATAGTTTAAGTAACTTTGACTTTGGCCCTGGTAGTAACCCCACTGCAGGGGAAAAGTGGAACAATTGTGGATCAACACTGGCTGGACCCTCACAAAGTACTGCGTGTATCTGCAAGTTAACATTAGCAGCATAATGAAGGTTTTACTGCTGACTGATTAAATAGTTTGCCAGATTATTTCTTGTATCTAAAACAGGCTTTGACTGAGCTTAAATTTAACACTGTTTCTGTTCTAATTTTTATTAGGATACTTCTATCTTGCATCATACTTAAATAGCATTTCTTGGAAACTAATTTACCTTAATTTGGGAAATAAAACACGCTTGCAGTCAAGTTTTATTAGATTTTTATAGACCCTAGTTCAGAAAATACCTCTATTAGCCATTCTGTAGAACATAATTGGGGGCAGTGGTGGCCTAGTGGTTTGTGAAGCTAACTTGTAATCGGTGGGTCGCCGGTTCGAGTCCCCGGACTGGCAAGAGGTTGAGGTGGGAAAGTGAGAGCGACTGCTTCTCCCAGTCACCACCACTGTGGGCCCTTGAGCAAGGCCCTTAACCCCTGACTGCTCCCCAGGCGCTGCAGCGTGGCAGCCCACTGCTCCTAGTCTGTATAGTTAAGGTTAACTTTGAATAGGATGGGTCAATGCAGAGAAGTAATTTCCCCAAGAAGATCAATAAAGGTTGGATTATAATGGTCTGGCTGCACCTCAGTATCATTCTGCTATAGAGAAGAAAAAAGCTCTGGCTTATTTGTATTTATTTACAACAATTGCTATCATCCTGGGCGGAGCTAAGCGAAAGGATGCGACTTCATTGTTTTGTGAAAATACCGACATGTGGAATTATTTTCGTGGAATATTTGAATGCAGAGAGGCGAGCACTTTGATTAAAATTGATAATCCACAGATGAAAACTAAAAGAGCTGCTTTACTGCATGATTCCAATCCTCTGCAAAACTTTTAATTTTCACTGTGGTGTGATGTTGCCTGGAGGTTTTTGTTTCACGCAGCAAAGTGGATTTTGAAAGCGTTACATGCAGATAGTGGAAGTGGGAGAAGAAAGCCAACTGAAATGAGCGGCCAATGGCGGGCTTATACCTACATCCAGTGAGTCAGACTGCACCACTATAGGACTGCATTAGGATTGGGATCCCAAAATGCAAATCTCATGGTAGTGGGCAGTTTTACCATTGCTGCAGTCAAAAAATAAACTGCAGGTCCAGGAATTTCTATGTAATATAAGATAAGCAAGGGAAGCCTGACATTTGGACAAATTTGCCAAATTTCGCTCCGATGCAGGGAGGCAACATCATTGCTCCGTTTTCCCCAGTCAAAGTAAGATGAATCACTTCTTCCTGCACATATTACACAAGATACCATAGAGAAATGTACAAAATGTGTACTTAGTGCCGTAGAATAACTAGTTCTTATAAAAATAAATATACTTGTAATTTCACAACATTATTATCATCCAGTATGTGTCTCTTTATTAATACTACACAGTAAAATAATGTGTTTTCCCTGTGGGATGAGACATGGGGACACGATGAAGGAAACAGTCCTGTGCTCATAATTTAACTAAATGCAAATAAACCCTGTGTAAAGATAATCTGAGCTATTAAAACTGGATATTTCTGTAGAATTTGCATCCGTTTTGTATAATCAGTGTCATCTTGGTTTAGTGCGTTCATCGGCTAACTTTCTAAATAACACAGTAGATTGGGAATGCTGTCATTTTGAAGGTATTTCGCCACAACATACTATTGACAAAGTGAAAATTTTACATCACTAGTAGCACTAAATGAAAAGTCAGAGGATCACCAAAGTTATTTTGATGAATAATAAATCAGGGGACTGCGGATATCTGCACAAAATTGAGATATTTTAGTCTGGACCAAAGTAGTGCATCAACAAACTGACTGGCAGATGTTGCCATTTCAAGATTCATAGTGTTTATAAATGATTTATAAATGTCTGCTACAATTTGCAGTTAATCAAAATACTAGAAAATAATGGCTAATAATGGCCCTGCGGTCCATTTTGCACATGTGTGCTTTCATACATCAGGGACCCAACCACCTTCTAACATATGTAATAATAAGAAATTAAGTTGCTCCTCAGCTTCCACCATACATTAGCCTAGTTTGGCAATGAAATCAGTAATATTTGATTGAATCTTGATTAACTAAATTACCCAAATTGCCGATGTTGCTTTCATCTGTATTAATACTTGAGAGGTTTCCACTGAAACACCCTAATCAGATTCTTTACGCTCTGCCTGCTAATTACAAAGAAAAACACATGCATGTAATCCCTGCACACACAAACACACATCCGTGTACGACCCAGCAGCTGTGACCCAGTACACTACTGTTCTGGTATTGTAAACTTCCTCCGTCAGGATGATCTAGAACATTGGGGACACAACTGTTTTTATAAAAAAAAATAAAAAACCTGTTCAGAGGCTGAGAGATTCAGGTCAGAGCTGCAGACGGAACAAGGAGGGCTGGATCTGAAACACACTGGCCCCATAGAAGAGAAAGGGACGCTCAGGTGGTGCTCTCCTGAAATAGTCAAGTCATCCTCGCTGCAAAAGTCACAACAAACCTGCATCTTTTATTCCACGTCCTGCATTGATTTCGCAGTAATTATCTTTCTCGTGAAGCTTCACACATCCTCACGTGCGCCTTGACATGTGCACACTTGGGCTCCTCCCACTTCCTCTGCTTAACTGCACCGACGATCCGTTATCATATAATTATCTTGACATTTAAGCCAAAGCACAAAAGGGCCCCTCTCTGCTTTGGTGCAATAAATAACAGTTAAACGTATTACTGTGATAACTCTGTTCAGATGAATGAGATCGCCGTCTCTCTCTTTTCCGCCCTTCACACAAACAATTCACTTGATTACCTCTGAGGGAAGGACACTGTGTCTTCGCGGGGAAGCGGTTCAAATAAATATAGACTTATACAAAGAGAATTGCACAATTACAGTTGGGTCTCTGTGGCCACTTAGGCCCAAAATAGCATGAAGCAGGCAGCGGAGGGAGATTTATGGAGCTCAGGGCCTTCACCTTCCTCCGGGCTGGGAGCACAGAGCGAGTCCCAGTCGAAGGGATGATGTTCGTTCAGACTCGAGAGAACATTAGACATGAAGAAGAACACTGAACAAGTGGTTCATTAGTCTACAGGCAATTATCGTATATTATATATGCTGTGTAATATATCTTCATGTTGTTTATCAAATGCTAAGACTGGCCTATGCAGACTCTCTAAATCTACATTTTGCCAAACAAAGTGTGGGCTACTTTACTGTCCTTTTAAAATAAAGTTTGTGCCCGGCCCTCTGACGCACCACTATGAATAATTCTATTTCTGTTTATTCAACTAGCTTTTATCTCAGTCAGACATATGAATCACCCAGGGCCCGTGTCCCCAAGTGAATGTGTTTTTTTTTTATCTGCCTGTTGTTCTTACTTTTCTTGGAATTCCTTCCTCTCTCCAGTGGTCTCTAATCTCCCTCATCAGTGTTCTCGGCGCTCTTTCTTCCTTCCAGTTGCCGCCGTCCCCTCCCACCCCTAAAGTCTGAACACCGCTGGTAGCACTAGGTATTTTAGGGGCATCTCTCCTCTTCTACCCCACAAATGTCATCCTCTCATGTTGTCACGTGGCATTTGGAAGCGAGTCCTCCGAGGGGCTGGGCCGTTTGAAGTATTGATTGAAGTGCCCTCGTCCCCCGAGTGCCATTATGTAACAGAGATGCAAAAATCCACAAAGTCACAGAGAGGGAGGGACGAAGAGAGTGCGAAGGGAGACAGAGGGAAGCCGGGAGGGGAATGAGAAAACGTATGGGAGAAGTGATGCAGGGGATGGAGGGGAGGCATTGCAGAGGGGGTGGAGCGGGTGTCAGAGAGAAGGCAATCTCTGGATCTGCGGCTCATCTATCAGGAAGTGATAGAAACCTGGACAACTGCGAACGAGTGCCATAGATCATGAAGCTGAAAATAAGCCCGTGAAAGAAGCTATCTTTACTCCATCACTATTGTTGTGTCTCATCGCCGGATCACAGGGATTTTTGATGTGTTGCAGAAATAGTTGAGGAAAAAAAGAAAGTGGGCCGAGGCTCTCAGAGGGATAAGCTTTTTATTTACCATAAGTGCAGCACAGTACAGCAGCCTTTTGACATGTTTTTTTGCAAAAATGTTTAGTGACAGCCGCACAATCCACGCTCTTCCACGGTTACTGTTAATAAGAAAGTGTACAGTGTAATATTTTCAGGGCTGTAAAATCCTGGTCCCCGAAAGTAAAAATCCTTTTCCGTTCTAGATGTCTCCCTCTGCCAACACACCTGATTCAAATGATCAGCTCATCATCAAGCTCTGCAGAAGCCTGATAACGATCCTGATCATTTGAATCAGGTGTGTTGGAAGAAGGAAACATTTAGAACGGAGGACCAGGATTTTCAAGCCCTGCATGTAATTGTTGTAAATTTAGGCCAACATGGACAATAAATAAGCACGATTCATGTTACTCTGGAATGGTGTCATTATTCTGTCTCTTTTTTCTGTTTCAGGCAACAGTTGAACATATTAAATTAAGTCACCGTGAGCTGAGGTTTTGGATACGTAACAGACTGACCTGTGGACCTGCATGGAGCCCGTGGGTGGATCGTACCTCAACAGATCAGTGCCCTCTGGATCACATGTTCATCACTCTGGGCAAAAGACCGAAAACTGAAAGGGTACCAGACTTTTAGCTGCTGTAAAGCGAAGGCCCGGGAGCGGCCAGAACACGAGACATGCTAGCCAATCAGCAGTGAGACTACTGAACTGAACCCGGTCAGATTGTTGGAAGGACAGCTCGTACTGAAGTGCCTGCTCTGGAACCTCTGTGCTGTTTTCCGGCTGCTTCGCCTGGTTTGGAGATCGAGCATCGTGGCTTAAAGACTGGACTCTCGAAAGCTGTGAAAAATAAACTTAAGCAAGACTACAAGGCTGCTCCTGCTCTCACTAGGATACATATTTTTCACATCAGTAAGCCATAAAATGACATTGTTTGCTTTTTGCACTGTTCTCATAAGACTTTTCTGTTGATTTGTTTCTCCTTAAACTCAAGTGGTGAGGATGTACAACGCAAGAGGCTAAAAAAAGTTCATGCTGTTTTAACATCCTAAGGTTAAAGACATAATTTAGACTGAGTCTAAACTCTAAAGTTGTAAGTTCGCTGTATCACAGTCTTCTTTGAGAAGTTTTTAATGTATAATTCTCGTTTAAATACTAATTGTATTTCTTTTAACAAGTTCCCTATGGGGCTCAGTAGGCCTGTGCTGCTTGTCCTCACTGTGATTAACCAGTAGGGGTCAGTGTGCACCCAACTTTAATTTCCTGCTTGCAGAACGTAACATTATCGCTTTCTTTTTCGCAACAGAAGGCTTTCCTACATACACAGCTGCTCCTCTGCATTTACCACGCTCAAGAAATGGCTTCACTTCCAGTCACATCAGGCAAGCTGTAGTTCATCGAGCAATAACAGCTGCAACCCACAAAATGTGCATCTCGTTAATTTATCGCTGGAATCCATCAGTTAATCATGTTGTGTTTATTTGTCGCCGTCAGTAGAGCAGCTGACTTTCTGGCTTATTTTATATATTCTCACTTAAACGTAAATTTTCTATCTTTACTGAACTGCTCCAAACTATGGAAACGTTGTGATTTATCTATTAGGGTGAATGTTCTCCTTCAGGATTCCTTCAAAGAGAAAGTGTTACTGGGAGGCCGCACCAGTCTATCATGAGCAGCAGCAGGTTCTATTTATTTATGTTTTATTTTCTATCTTTTGTAAATATATGAAGAGTTTCAATGGCTTATTCTATAAGGGGGATGTTGGAGCTGGGTTTATATTTTGTTCTTGAAGAAAAAAATAAAAACTTATTTCAAATGGCATCGACTCTGCTGGCCCTGTGATGGTATCCGCTACACCGAGGGGGAAATGTGTCGAGTTTCATCCGAGGGAAGAGGGAATAAAACGCTGGCTGAAGATGAGAGGCGGGAGTGTCGGACAGCTGCAGAGGAAGAGAACACATCATTTCCCTGAGTCAAGACTAAACACCTTTGCCAAACTCTTTCTGCACGTGTCATTTTGTGAATATCAAGCTTTGAAATCCAACATGTGAAACTACTTAAAATCAAAGAGGGGATCCATGAGAACTAATGATGCTTTCAGACAGCGCCTTAATAACCTGTATGCATATTATTATCTTGGAAGATGCTAAAGAAGACCTGGATTTCCACCAACTGTTGCCTCAGGGTTGCTTCTCTAAACTTTACAGACATTTCAGTTTTGATTTCTAGAGAATGAAATGCAGCTTTTCCAATGAAATGCGTCACATCTCTGCATGTTATTGTCAGTAGAGCTGCCAAAGTAGATGTTTAAACAGTTGTAGCATTTCTTGATTTGGCTCAAGTTTGCAAAAAATCGTCAGATGTGATGTGATTTCTGTGTCTGATGTTGCAGCTCAGCCATCAATCACAGTAATCGGCTAATGCTCCAGACAGATGGAGGGATCAGACTTCGACATGCAGACTGATGCCCACAGAGGCCAGACGGAAAGGTGACTCTTTGTTTTCCATCCGAGTCAATATTGTTTGTTGTGGTCGACGCAGACGGGAGGAGAGGAAGAAACCCGAGACCACGCAAGGAGTCAAGTTCCTCCCACAGGTGTGTGTTTGTGACAGGTGAAGCTTTTTACTGGATTGTGATTTGAAACTTGAGCAATGTAGTGTGTGTTTGTTATCCTGTAGCTGCTACAGAGTTTACACACAAGAGGCCTTCTAAAGAAGCAATGCCAAACTCATTGTAGTTGTTATTACTGTAAAATAACCTTTATTGATCCCCTTGGCGAAATTCCTTCTCTGCATTGATCCATCCTATCCAAAGTTCACCTTAACTATACATACTAGGAGCAGTGGGCTGCCGTGGTGCAGCACCCGGGGAGCAGTCAGGGGTTAAGGACTTGCTCAAGCGGTCGCTCTCTTGTTCCCACCTCAACCTCTTGCCAGTCCAGGGCCTCGAACCGGCGACCCACCGGTTACAAGTTCGCTTCACAAACCACTAGGCCACCACTGCCCAACAAATGGTAAAAATATGTATGTTATTTCTGTCTTCGGCTGATTCTAAATTTTTCTTAAGACTACATTTGACTGTTTTCATGTAAAAAAACAAAAACAAACGGAGAATGAGACATTCCTCTGCCTACAAATGAAGAGATGTTTTACATTTTAGGTAAAAGTAGTAGTCCTACATTCTGCACCATACTTGAATAAAAGTAAATACCTGTTTTAAAGTATTCCTAACACTCCAAGATTGGCTTTTTCAGGACTTTTGGACTATTATTACTGATGCATTAACATGGAAGCAGCGTTTAAATACTGTCGATTTACTCGTTTTACATATGTACTGTCAAGTGGCTTAACAGTTTATCATATTTGATATTATGCATTATGTTTTTAAAGTTCTAATTTGCTGGAAAGTCACTTGAACTGTAAGATGAATGCAGTGAACAGAAAAAAGTGCAGTATTTCCCTCTAAAATGTAGCGGAGCTGATGTAGAAAGATGCAATGAGATCTTGTAGTAAAGTAAAGTCGGGTCATTTATTGGCCAGGCTTTGGGACACAGAGTTGGGTTTGTGGTAAACCAAAAGAAATCCTGGTTATGGCCTTGAAAGTGTGTCTCTGCAGTAATTAATAGTTTTGAGTTAGCATGACAAAATAGCATATAGTATTGAGCATGGGCAGTGGTGGCCTAGTGGTTTGTGAAGCGAATTTGTAACCGGTTGGTCGCCGGTTCAAGCCCCTGGACTAGCAAGAGGTTGAGGTGGGAAAGTGAGAGCGACCGCTTGTCCCAGTCACCACCACTGTGGGCCCTTGAGCAAGGCCCTTAACCCCTGACTGCTCCCTGGGTGCTGCACCGCGGCAGCCCACTGCTCCTAGTATGTATAGTTAAGGTTAACTTTGAATAGGATGGGTCAAATGCTGGAGGAGTCTGGGCCTCCCTGCATAGACTGCTGCCTCTGCGACCCGGCCCCGGATGAGTGAAGACAATGGATGGATGGATGGATGGATGGATGGGTCCAATGCAGAGAAGTAATTTCCCCAAGGGGATCATTGATCCATTGACTGATTGATTGATTAGATAACTTTTGCAGTCATTACCATCATCCCACCAACAAAAAATAACCCAAAAAGTGAAACGAACATATCAGTCAGACAAGCCTTTTAATCAATACTTCAAGACTTAAGCATGATAGCACAAACACTACAATCATCTACACTGCAATAAATCTTCATTTTAACATTTACTGTGTTTTTAGACCGCCGTTCAGGTGCCTAAATGACTCGTTAAAATGGATATTTTGCAGTTCAGGCAAAACAGAC
>OMNN01004350.1:10300-29938 GCA_900302755.1 Chromis chromis
TTGAGTCTGTGGTCTCTTTGTTTTAACTTTATTTTAATCGCCTTTATGTTGCCTCTTGCTTTTGCATTGTCTGTCAAAGCACTTTGTAAAACACTGTTTTAAAAAGTGCTATACAAATAAAGATATTATATCATTATTAATAGTAGTTTTTTAATTGAAATGAAATTCACATAGCTTAAATACCTGGATGCGATTTGAGTCTTTTCTGTCTCCTCCCTGTTGTCATCTCCGATGTTCATTTCAAATATCCCTTAAAACACACATATGACATATTCAAGTTAACACTGGTGCTCTCTGACTAATGGGAGATGAACTGCCAGTCACCTTGATCTTGATTTTGATTTGATGTTCATTTGTTTGTTTCATTTTTCTTCTGCCTGACACCTGAATTTCCCTTCGGGGATTTATAAAGTGTATTCTATTCTATTCTATTAAGTTTATATTAAAACTTGAGTTTAGTTTACTCCATATGCCGCCAATTACAACGGCTGACAGCTACAGTTTCTCTTAGAAACTTTAAGGCGTTTCTACGGAAAATTAAGTGAACAAACAATACATTAAGACATGGGCGTTGGCTCGTTTAAACTTATCTACATTGATATAATTTCCCATCTTCATCCTCCTCGGCGGAAACGCTGGAGTCCGACTCTGAAGTAGACATTTTCAGGAGGAAAAAGTGGTTTCAAATATACAAAAGAAGTGAAAAATGCAACCCAGCTAGTTATAAACGTCGAGGAAAACCCTTTCTTAACGGTAGGTTTAATAACTGCGACTAGTTTAACCGTTGGCCTCGAAGACAAACTGATGTTTAAAACATAAATTATGGAATTAAGTGTACTCTCTAACTATTTTTTTTCTTCTTTTCAGCTTCTGAAATGTGGCTGCTAATATTTTAGAAACTCTATAATAATGATACATTTTAAAAAATCATCCATAATTATGTAAAATTAGTTATTTGGCACTGCTTTTTCTCGGGATGCTGCGTATTGCTATAGCAACGAGTTTGGATGACGTGTTTCTGCTGCGACGTTCCGCTGCCACGTCACCTTTAGGAGACTCGTGTGTTTGTTTTGCTGGAGCTACTTCAGCTGACACTACTGATGTCTTTTTGATTTCGTTGTATTTAGCCAACCGTGGTTATTCGCAGAATGTTGACGACGGAGGACTTCACGCACTTTCCGCTGCAGATGTGGGAGAAGGTGCTGTCGAAGGTGAAGAAGGCGGTTGTTTTCATGGACGACAGGTGTGCAGAGGCTCTCCACTGGAGCGGAGGGGCTGCTGCCTTGTTGGAGGCTGGAGCCCGAAATTTGAAGCAGTTTTCCAGCTTCGAAGCCTGCAGCGTGAATGAGCCCAAAGCCGTGTTTGTGGTGAGCACCCTGTTGAAGGGGAGAACCGTCGACATCATTAAAGACATCATATCTCTTAGTCACTTTCAATACTGTGTCGTCTTCACCACCGTTGCCCACTCTGTACACTTGCTAGCTAACAATGTGACGACGGAAATGGAAGGAACCCCCGTATTTGAGCAGTTTGAGGAGAAACTATGCGAGTGGATGGGAAATATGAACTACACGGCTGAAGTCATTCATGTTCCAGTGGTGTTCGCCCCTGTATCACAACAGTTGGTCGTCTTACCCACGTTTGCTCACCTGTTCCCTTTGCTCTCACCAGACCTGGACACAGTCAATGCAAAACGACCAGAGAAGAAGAGATTTGGAAGCCTGGGTGATATAGACATACACTCCCTCCCTGCTGAGCTGCAGATTGAAGTCAAATCCTTGGCTTCGGTGTTGAATTCAATGTTTGAGGCCACAGGTACCAGGGAGGAGAGCTTTGCTGTGGGTCCAATGAGCCGCCTCATAGCAGGGGAACTGGCCAGTCATCCTCAAGCAAAAAACCGAAGGAAGACAGCCCCTAACAAAGCATCCATCATCTTTGTGGACCGAACAATGGATCTTACAGGTTAAATCTACATCCATGTTGTGTTTGATCAGTCTGCATGATGGTGAACCTTCATCACATCACAACCATAACCATGTTTAGCCTTCATTCACTGTAATCATGGCTCAAACTGCATAAATGTTCTCAGACCAGTATCAGTCTAGTATAAAATGGACATATTGATGTAGGGCTAAATAGTTTGGGGAAAATAGCTATTTGTGTTTTTGTTGTTGTTGTTGTTAAAGCTTCAGGTCAATACTCACTGTGTAATCATTTTAAAGCATGTGATGGGGCATTACCACATGAGACTCCATCAAAATATTAACTGGCCAACTAGTATAAAGTCATATATTGCTTCAAACGTATTTACAATTACAGCATTTAAATGTCAAAGTGATAATAACATAAAATAATTCCAATAAATAAGAATTTCTGACATTAAAGCAAGTATTCATGGCCCAGGAGCAGCAACTAAGTGTTGTACATTCTGCAGTCAAGTTAAAGTAATAATAAAAAAATAACCCCTGAATAATACATGACGCCGAATGTATATCCTAAACTGCAGCCTTTGCGATTTGCTGATTGCATTGTTTCAAATTGCAATTAGAATTTGAAAATGAATAACAGCTCAGCCCTATATAAATGTTGATATATCACCAACAGTTACTGTACACTGAATAGATAGTGGGTCATTTCCAAAAAAAATAAAAAAAAAAAAATCTGCCATTTCTTTATTCACAGGGGCTGTTGGTCACCATGGCGACAACCTGGTGGAAAAGATTCTGACCGTGCTCAAACCTTTACCTGGTCATGTGACAGATGTGCAGGTGGACATGCTGGAGCTCACAAGTCTGCAGCGAACCCCTGACTCCCAGAACACGCTGGCCCCTGGATGTCTTGCACAGACCCAGTGAGTGTATCTCATCTTTGTGCAGTTTTAGAATATGAATTTATAGCAATAGAAATGTCTGCTATTTATTACACTGCATACAAACACTGCAATTAGGATCACCTACTGTGACTTTGTAGTGAATTTGAATTGTTGTATTCAGTAGACCATTTATTCCACCTCTTTTTAGCTGACCCCCTCTGTAGAAAATTACCTTTTTTACCTTGTTAGCATGCTTGTTTGGTGTATTTTATATGCTAGAAGGCACATCATGAGTCTAATAAGCATTCAACCTCATGGATGAGCATTTCCATTTTGAAACTGTAGTGTAC
Organism: Chromis chromis; assembly: GCA_900302755.1. Classification (NCBI taxonomy): domain Eukaryota; kingdom Metazoa; phylum Chordata; class Actinopteri; family Pomacentridae; genus Chromis; species Chromis chromis. The sequence goes on from OMNN01004350.1 coordinate 13,463, forward strand.
TGATGACAGTCTCAAAAACACTGATTCCGATTTGCACGATTTCATATGTAACTTTAACTTAAGGACCCATTCCTATCAACTTGCAGGGTGCGGGGGGATTTCAATAATATTATTCTGGTTTCAGTGTGTATGCCATGTATTACTCCACTATAACAACTTGTAGTTTTTGATGGATAGATGGATAGATAGATAGATGAACTTAATAGATCCACGCATTCTAGGGGATGCAATGGTGTAGAGTTACATCTAAGCCATTTTAAGCATGAAAAGAATATTTTAACTCAAAAAAATGTCTAAATGTCTGACTTCAATACACAGAGAAGAGTTTCTAGGGGTTTAAACAAAGGTTGGAGAGCAACAGGAAGATTTGTGAAGGTCTGCTTTATGGCCCTACACTAGCTATATTTTAATGTCTTGTCTTTGGTAATGCATGAAATGTGAGCACAGTTCAGAAAGATCAGCTCAGTGTTGTATAACAGATCCAATATGAGATTTAACAAATGTTCATAATGTAAAAACAAAGCCTCTGGTGTTGCAGACATAAGCCTCATTGGATGGAATTTATTTGTCATGGGGGCAGTTTAGCGGATTTTGAAATTACATGCACTGATAAGTGATTTTAATCCCATCTGGAGCCCATTTGCATGTGACTTCTCTCTCTACCTCAGAAATAATTAAAGCCATGATTTACAGCTCATTACCATCCTCCCATTAGGAGAGCAAGATCCCACGGGTTCATTGAAAGGGCTGTTGTAATGTCACCTACAGATAAGCATTCCATCTCAGAATCTGCCTTCCAATGGCTGCTTTTATATGCATTGGGCAATACATACTTTACCTCTCTGGAAGCAGCCCGTCTTTTACTGGGACAGCATAGGACTAGCCAATCCAAAAGAGAAATAGGAACTTCTAAAAAACTGACATCTCATAAATTAAGCTAAATTAAAAAAGATTAAGAAGTTAGTCTGGATTTGAACTTCCCGACTGAATAGGGCCTTTCTGTGTGGAGTTTCCGTGTTCCAGTGTTTCCTCTGTGTGCTCCAGCTTCCTACCACTGTTCAGACATGCAGGTTAGATTGATTGGACACTCGACACAATTACATGTCTTTCCCACAAAATATACTTGTCTCTTTTTGCATTACAGTCTTCTGTAATCTGGCAAAGGCTAAAATGCCACCCACAATGAGTTTGGGTTACAGGGAGTGTGGCAGATATTACTGTAACCACCTCTCCACAGACTATTAATCCTGTCTTATCCTCTGACACAACTAAAACATACAGTTATACACACTTTCCCCCACCTGGCTGAATGCACATATGCACCAACACATGCTCACCAGCCAGAATCACCCCCCTCCAAGTAAGTGGGCTGAGTGGCACATGACCAGAGGTGCCAGTGGTTCAGTGAATCTTGTCTTGGCTGTGCAGATGCACGTGTTAGGCGCCTGCGGTGGAGTTGTTGTACATGGCAGGGATTAGTCCTACATCATGTGTTCCACTCCCGCTTTTTTCTCCTTTATGTGGTTGCTGGAGGAAAAGACTTTGACTAAGAAGAAGAGTTTTGTGGCCGGACCTGTCAAGCGGTATGACCGACCACGGTGATTTCGTGACCGGGCTCGCGCTTGTACTGAAGCTACGGGGGAGGTTCTGTTTTAATGGAACCCGTCTTAGATCTTTCTAGCCACTGCTGTTTAGACAGTGTGTGCTGCAGCAGATAATGCGAGCACAGCAGGGGCAGGTTGTATGTAAATCTGGGGCATGTCAACCAGATACCTACAGTATACTAACAAATGCATGCCTTAAGTCACTGTAGTTGCCTCTGAAGAGCTAAGTAGTCTCCAGAAATAGATGAATGTTTCACACTGTGTGCAAGATGCTGCAGCAACAAGGTCACCCGCCTGCATTGTACGTTGATGGATAAGAAGCATGGGTGAATTTTAGACAGAGCAGGCCAAGGAAAGATTGGCAGCTGTACAGAGGTTGAGGTCCCAGCGGTAAGGTTTGCAATCATTGTTCTAGATCTTTTCACTAAATATGACCAGACTCTCAGCCAACACGCCTTATCTTGCAACATCAGATGATCAATTCCGATATTGGGTACAAGTTCTAGCAGGTGCCCAGACACAAGCGTACAGATGAAGGAGTGTTGCTGAAAGTAATAAGTAGTAATAAGCAAGCGGCAGCGACGACGTCGGTGCTGGTACGGAGTGTGTGTCTGATCGGGGCCAGCCGGATCAGCAGGAGTGTTATTGCCTGCGCTATCTCTGAGCAGATGGCCCAGTTGAGGCTTATCACAGATGTTTAGGAGATTGAAGTGCTGCTGAGGCAAAGCAAGAAAGAAAGCCTAGAGTTCCCACTTTATTTAACTGCCTTCAAGTGCGCAGCTCACCGCAGGCTGAGTTGATGTCAATCACTCTAATGTGTTAAAGTCGGGGCTCTGCAAATGCATGTTTTTAGAGGTGTACTGTTCTTAAATGTTAATCTCTCCTAATTCTACTAAAGGTGCAAAAGCACACATTTCTAAAAGGGATTGTTTTCTCTGCATGATGTGAACTGTGCAAAGGGCTAGACCTTGCTGGCTCTTTGTGGTTTGATTGTCTATATAATGAGTTCCCTCCTACTGGATGTTTATACACCTATGATTTGTTGGGCTGTTTTTAACCCGGACCACAGTGTGTTTTGATTGGTTTTGTTGTGTAGACGAGCTCAGACCTTTAAATATTAGGTGCGGACCTAATTTGGACCTTGTGTATGATATTTCCTTCAGTAAATCCAGGATATTTTTATAGATTACTGTGTCTTAAACATTCTGTGGGTGGTTGTTGATTCTAGCTCTAAAGGAAAGACCCCACACTTACTTTTCAATTACTGTCGTATTGTCTTTCATAACCTGGTGTGAATTTTCCTTATCCTACAACCTGACTTTCACTCTGTGGTTCTAGTAATCATGCCAGAGAGAAACTATAGTCTGTGTGGGTGTCTATGCACACAAGCTCACACTTTGCCTGTTGAGGTGTTTTGTTAGTCTGTTCCTGTACTATGGCACATGTTTTATAGCCATTAAATTGTGTCGGAATACCCAGTTTGCTGTATATACAAAGATGTTGAGTGAAAGTGGCAATGTTCTTTTGTGTGCGTGTGTGTGTTTGTGGTTAGGTACCTTCCAGCCCAGTCTGTGTAATTTGCTGTGCTTGGCTTCACAGCACTTTTGATCCTGAGTAGGACATATGAACCCCACTGGTGGAGGGCACCAAGTTTCCCTCAGTCTCAGACTGAACCCTACACCCCCATCATCTGGACCTTAATGCTGTGGTGGGAGTGTGTGCAGTGTGGGCAGAACCGAGTACGGGTGGCCAAGGTGCTCTGGATCTGCCTCAGGAGCTGCTGAGATTGAGCCAGGCAGAGTAACCGACCGCACCCTGCCATGAGAAAACAGTGCGAGGCTGCCATCCCCTCAAATCTGCCCTGCAGATCCTGCATGCGTACCACTAGGAAGAAGGAAAAACACCTATTTCTGTCGCAGCTGGGAAATATGAGCATGAACAAAAAGCCATGCATGCTGATTTGAGTTAAGGCTGTATGGGAAAAGTAACAAAAACAGCAGAGATAGTAGAGTGTGGAGAGCAGAGAGCAAATGACAGACAGCTGAGGATAGCTAACCCTGTTTTTACCTCACCAAGAATAAGAAGGGAGTATGAAAACTGGCCATGTTCATTCTATGGTGGTTCCTTATAGGGAGAGATTGTTTTGCTATTCTATACTTAGACAGTGAACAGTGGAGCAAACAGCTGAATGAAGATGATTTACAGGCCAAACAACAACTGTGCTCCATCATTACTTACAACGTAGTTAGTTCCCATACAAGGCCTATGGAGTATGTAGTAGAAGAGGACAAGCACTGTTAAACCATGCTATACTGTATATTAATCCCAGCCAAAAGTCAGGTTCTTGCCATATTCTGATTGATAAAAACTAAATTCGTACAGTAACTGGTTTCCATCTTCCTCTTTCATCATGGCTGAACCTGCAGCTTATGATGAATGTTAGTTTGTGGAAAATAAATAGCCACTGTTTATACAGAATGTCTGCTGGGAGTGGAGGTAGTCATGGCCATTGAAAATTGCTTTTTCATTTTGAGAAAAGTCACAACCAGCTTTGCTTCTGTTTTTTATCATCGCAATATAGAGTGAAGATCAAACTAAAATAGTCACAGAGTAATATGAATGCCTTTTCTTATCTTTGTAGAAAAGGGAACCAATTCTCAGTCTGAGTCATACGCGGCTCTACGCAAGGCCAACATAGTCTGGTTGCTTCCATGTGTTATTTAATTGTGATGATTTTATCAGCGTTCCCTAAAGGTCAATGACAGCTGCAGTTGATTGCTAAATAAAGTAGATATCAGAGAAAGTACTGCATCAGAGATGCAGCGATTCAACCATATCTTAAGATTCAGTGAGCTGATGTGTCCCCTGGTCCACCTCTGATGTTGTTTCTTTCATTGCCTAATTCTGTTTTCTGTTCTAGTGTAGAAGGTATCTCAAGCTGAAACCCACAGTACATCAATCAACTAGATTACTCACACCTGAACAGCTTGTACTCTGTGTTCCCATCAAGACTGAGATAACATAACCTGCTCCGTCTCGTCTGCTGTCTTCTGCTCTGTGGTTGAATTTTCGATACAGAACACACTTTGTATTTGGGAGAGAGTATGCACATTTATTCAGTAAGTTGATAAAACACCCCCAAAGATGGTGCTTTACTTCCTCCAGCCCCACTCCTTCAAAGAACCCCTACTGCTGGCTTTCATTTGAAGTGGTAAATTAGCCGATACACGTGAGGGGATGGAGGCTCCACTTCTCCCACATTTTTCATTCTGTCTAAACTGCAAAAAGGAAAGTTTCTAGCATGTTTTTACTGTAATTTTGTTTGGAATGCTTTTCATTTATTGACCTTTTTACCGATTGGTCAGTTAATGTAAATGTTCAAGTTGACCATTTAATTTCAGTTCGTTTAATTTTTGAGTTTTCAGCAACAAATACAAAAGACAGTAAAAAGTTCTCCCTATAAATGACAGCACTTGTGGTGGTTTGACTTTTTCTGGCAGCTTTACTTCCAGAAAAGCGGCTGCATGTTTTCTGTTCAGGTGCTCGTGCATTATGCTACTGTTGTGTGCAATCAAAAGTCCACATAGTTTACAAACCACATTTTTATTTTGTGATCAGTTGAAGTACTCCCATACTTTCAAATCCTTGGGTCTTTGGAAACTTTTACACTGAACCAAGTCGGACTCTGCAGCCGCCATTTTCTAAAACTCTATTGTGAGTGCATGTCTGTGAAGATTCTCAGTCATCCAGGTCATGGTTATCTTTGTAGTTTCAATCGTAGCATCTGGACTTGGTTGAGTTAGCTCGAAGACGTTTCACCTCTCATCCAAGAGGCTTCATCAGTTCTAAAGTGACTGGTTGAGAGTTCCAGATTTTATACTCTTCAGGATCCATTAACACTATTGAAACTCCAGTCTGCTGGGTGTGTGTTGCCTCTGCCTCATTATGTGAGTCATTAGGTCCTTCCCTCTCACAATGGGGTTCGTTAGGGACCATCGTGACCAGGTGTGAACGGTGCCAACGTGGGTCGTTAGGTCCTTCCCTTTCACAATGGTGAGTGCACCTGAGCGATGACTGGGGCCAAAAATGACTGACGTTAAGACGCAACACTTAAGTAGTCGTACAGAAGAGAAAACATTTGTTACAATGAACTGAATAGAGATTTTTTTTTAAAACATCTGTTTAAGATATTAATGTAGACTGTTTTCAACATTGATGTCATCGATTATAATGGCTAATCACGGCAGCCCTAAATACTTGACATTCTTTCACATATGCACTTTCAGATGCAAATCACATCATGTTTTATGTATTTTTTATATGTTAATTGGTATATTTTGAAGTTTTTACTGTAAATGTAAATAATTTCACTGTATTAAATGATGCATACACATTTACTTAAGCTGGATTTAGTGTTTTATGGGCGATTTAAAGAACATTTAATTCTGAAACATAAATTGTGCTGCTAGCCTCAAGCAGAGATGAGGAGCAGGCGACAAAGATCCAGTAAACTCACTCCTTCTAACTCCCCACCATCAGATTTTCATTTTCAAACTTGTAATTCTCAGCCTCAGTCAATGCTGACTCAAGTGACATCTCCTCAAGGACATTTATCCGACTTCACTCAGCTCCCTCTGGAGCCGCAAAAGGGTTCATACACCTATTCTCACATGCAGCTGCACTCTCCGAGACCTATAAGTAGACTTTGAAGTGTAAAAGCAGCACAGCAGGACCTTGGAGCAGGCGCGAGGTGACACCAACATTTACAGGAACGGCCCTGTAATCGTCCCTTTCGGCCTTTCTGCCTCCTTTGCGGAGTAGGATCTGACAGCTTCGACCACGGTGTCAACTCTTAGTGTGTTAAAACAACAGTGATGTTTCAGAGGACACTGGTACAACAACAAAAACATGTGAGGGCAGAAAAATGGCAACATAGAATTGCCCAAAAAAAGTCATTGAATGATATCTGGCCAGTGAGACGTCCTGTTACGTCTGTGCTGCCGTGTTTAAGTTTTTGGTGTTCCTCTCCCATCCTTTCTTCGCTTCCTGCAGAACTCCTCTCCCTCCTTTCTTCTCCATAAATCCGCTGGGTCATTTGTCCCTCTTGCCAGAACACACAGACACTCAAGGCCAGGTCTGGTTTTGGTCCATCCCCTCCTTTCTGTCTCATGTTATGTCCTGTGCTACATGGGGATGTTTACAGGAAACCGTCAGTGTTTTTTGCCCCATTAAGCACACTCCATAAATTAACTTGGCAAGGAATGGGCCTGACCTTGCACAATTCTATTAGGCTGTATCTGTTACATGAAGTCCTATTGGAAAGTACACACATCATCCGAGTCATGTGCAATGGGAAATAGATTAGGGTCTGGTTTTGCAGTTTGCTGAGTGTGAAGTTTTGATGCACTTTATCACATTAAGGATAGTTGCGTTCGTTTGTTCTGGACTGTACTGTGAGTTTTTTAAAGTGACCTATTGCACAGATGTTGACACACTCCGAGAAGTAGTGACAAACAAGTGATAAGCCAAGTAGAACTACTGTATTGAAGGCTGCCAGATTTGCTACCTTTGTTTTGAAGAGCCAGAATTACCAATTTACTTCTTGTCGTATCCATCAGTTGAGATAGTTTTTGCTTAGATTTTTAGATATTTGTCTGTGAAGTTGCTGCACCCCAGCACAGTTGAATTTAATGGAATTTCATGTGTGGTGTTGAAAGCATTCAAAAACTCTTACATTCCTCTTCAGAAACAATATCCTCATTATTTTGATGCAATAAACTGACCTCAAAGCTTTCACTGGAGGTGCTTTTTAGAGTAGAAATACTCTCCAGGAACATTGTTAACAGCATCTTAAGTGGATTATGTGAAATAACAAGGACACAAAGAAAAATTTGCTGCTGAATTTTTTAAATGTTTTTTTTACCTTTATGAATAATTTGAGCACCACAAGATAAATTCTATTCACCTCTCTTAGCTGAAATCTCAAGATACTCATCTTGTACTGTATAAACTGGTTAAATGTTTAGAAGCCACTGGAGGTAAATGAGAAATGATGTTGTTTTTGTACTTTAGGTGAACTGACCCTTTGAAGACTCATCCTCGAGGCTTCATCAATTGCATGTACAAGTAGTATGACTCACTCCTGAGTCATGTTATGAATACCAAATTTTGTGCCGCTTGTGTGTGTGTATGTGTGTGTGAGAGGAAGTCAAGAAGAGTGAAGAAATAAACACTGAATGGTTCGTGTACGCACACACATCCATGTTCGACCAAATACTGAGGGGGCCACAGGATGAGCAGTAAATTTAAGAAATCCTGAGTCAGAACGGTTTGAGCCATTCTTTTCTGCTGCATCATACGCTTCCAGGAACACTAGCCCCCTCCTCACCCCTACAGTCTTTAATGGCTTAGACATGGCAGGAGGCACTTTAATGGGTACGTGCGTGTTCATTCTTTAACGCAGTACGTATATTGATCTTTAGGCTATGGTATTTCATTCTCAACTACCTTGTTATGCCCTCATTGCACATCTAGTGGAATTTAGTTTGGGCACAAACGCCCACACTCTCCAAACACACCCATTCAGTCTGTCCAAGAAAGCCAGAGAGGACATTCACCATGTTGTGCACAAGTCAAGAGCAAGAGTGCCCCCTTCAGTCTGCATCTAAGCAGCCTCTCAACAGAAAGTCACTCTGCACTTCATGCAGATGGCCGGGCACACGCACACCAGCCCCCCAGCCCCCCATCCCCCCCTTTACCATAGTAGAGTAGTTACTCAACAAGGTTTCTGGCTGGTTATGGAGCCTGTCTCACACCCTGCCAATGTAAACCTCACCCCTCGAACCCCCCACCTTCGTCTGACCAAATGGCCCGCAGGAAAGCATCAGAGGAGTGGGCCGGCGGTGGTGTTTAAGGGGGGGGCAGGGTGGGCAAGAAGCCAAATGAGAACCATATTTCATCCACACTCTGCCGAGGCCCTCCGACTCCCAAGAACACACACATGGATGTGCAAGGTTGTGTGCAAACATATACAGATGCATGTGTACTCAGCCACAAACACATGAACCTACTCATGGCTGCTCACATATGGCCCGGTCAGGTCACTCTGTTGGTATTTCAGCCATGACAAGCATGTGGGACTTCATGATTTGCGTAATCGTAGCAGTACTAATACATCATCAAGGGCATGGGAGGTGTTTTTCTGAAAGCTTAAGCATGGTGCTTTCCAGAAATGGCATCCTGTCATAGGTCTTGACCAATCGCTGCAGTGCACTACATCATAATCATGTCTTAATCACAACTTCAGAAAACAAGTTGTTATTAAATATCTGATGTATTTTTTCTCTATTCAATGTTTTTTACTATATCACTCTGTACATTAAGCCCTTGTCCCGGGCTCAGTTGTATATGCTGGTCTTTGTGTCTAGCTCTAGTGTGAAGATGGCGGGCGTCCCAGTGTGAGCCCCTCTCCTCCTCATCCAGCCCCAGCCCAAGGTCTGGAACAGATTACATCTGATATTAAACACATGGCAGCAGTTAGAAAGGAGAAAAGGCGAGAGAAGAAAAAAAGCTTTGAAAAAAAAAGACAAGACAGAAAAGAAAAACAGAGTGGATTTGTCAACGAGGTCCCTCCTACCTTCCCGCTCTCTGTCCTTTAGTCCATTTTCTCTCTTCAATTTCTGGTCACTCCTGAGAGCAGATCATGTCTGCTTGTCTGAATAGCTGTCAAAAGCACAGACAGAGATGTAGGCTTTTTATGCCCTTTTATCCAACCAGAGAAGTGTCAGAGCCTTTAACAGGGCTGAAAGTCTGAAAGGAGACCAACTTAGACAGATATCTAAAATATGTCTTTAGCTTGAATTCAAATTCAGGAGCAATTTTATTCGATAAAAATGTCACTGTCTGTGAATTTAATGATGATGAAACTCTGAAGTGACATTCTTTTACGGAGAGCCGTCTCTGCTCACAGCAGATGGTAATAGCCTTACACACATGCCTTGTCTTCAGTCTCCCATTAGAGATGAGGATCAGTGTGTTTCGTAACCTAGCAGATAATGAGACGAGGGACTGAGATGTGCCCTGCGACGGCATCAAGAGGACTCTCGGTCTCCAGACTCTTTTGCTTTGTCGCTGATGTATGGACAGCGCTGATCAGTCCAGAGGAATGTTGGCAGACAGACGTTTTAGGTGGATTGAGAACATTCCTAATGTTCCCTCCGCTAATTTCAGCTTTTTCCTGTGAGGGGTCCCACAGGGGAGTCACCACTCCCCAAACGGCGGGCTCTCTATCACCGAGACGAGCACTCAATCACGTCCAATGTTGTCCTTTTTCTGTTTGCACTCGGAGGCCTGCAAACAAACAAGCACGGGCAGCAACAGTTGCTCAGCTTGTTTGCACTAAAGATCACAGTACAGATTCTATCGCAGTGTTTTAATTTTCCTCATGACTAACCTTACCTGTTTGATTGTTCTACCTATCAGGCCATCTGCAGCCAGATCCCTGTGGGAGGCCATGCTGACCAGTAAACACAAAGAGAGTGTGATGGAGGTCCGTCGGCAACTGGTGGAAGCAGCCAGCAAGGAGAAGCTGCCAATCAAGATGAGCATGGGTGAGAATCAGAAAGCCACAGATGGAGCTAAAGTACACATTTTGGTTCCCATTAAGCAAAACTATTTCAAACAATACACAGAAAATTAAAAAAAGACATTAATGTCATATAAAAGCGTCATGTGTAGAAATTTACATACTTAAACAGAAACGTGTGGCGGTAATGTATTGTTTTGGAGCAGAACCATAGCGCCTCCTACCCGCGATCCTGCTCTTCTGTCTTGCTGTGTATTTGCCCATGTGGCCACAGAGGAAATCTGAACCACATGTTGGCTCTATGACACACACTCACATGCTCCCTCACACACACACACACACATACGCTGCATTCGAAAACTTTTGTTGTTCGTTAATGAAGCAAAAGGGGGCCGAAGCGAGGGATAAAAATATGTGCAGGCACGCAAAAAATAAAGTCATTACGTGCACAAGTGTACAGTGCCCTTGTGCACGTTCACCTTTTCGCTACCCTCTGACTCACAGGGGTAATGGTTGTACTACACTCCCACAAACACACACACTTACAGGGCTAATATGCAGGTTAGCATCTGGCAAAAAGTAGGGGGGGTTAAAAGGGAGGGGCAGTGTGGTCCCTTAGCTCCTATAATCTGTGAGGTAAAGAAGGTCTTGTCTCGTAACAGGCAGGTTGTAATATGTTGGAGGTCACACACACACACACACACACACATATATATATGCACACACCCTACGAACTCTGTCAAGCATCTGCATCTACACATGGTGGTTTCCTTTCACACTTTTGTGCTAAACAGCAGTACTTCTAATTGTAGATCGCTGCAACTTTGAGGATTTATTTAAGGAGCAGAGCTGCAGGAATACAAGGAACAAAGAGGTCAAGAGTGACAGTAAAAGCAAGAATGTATGAAGAAGGTGTAGCATTAAAACTGCTCCTGCCTGCTGACTGACAGTCTGTTGACTTAATGTCATTGCTGAGAGAGAAAAGCAGGGAGAGAAGGGGGCACTGTAATACCCCTCTCACACTGAACCTTTATACCCCACTGGCAGAGGACCAGACTCCACGAAGCTCACCCCCCCTCCGATCCGAGCTCCCAGCACACCCCCACAAATTTCCCATCCTGCCTACCAGCACCACCAGCAGAGTTCTCAATCCATCACGCTCCACTCATATGAGACCAAGCTAACCCCAGTAACACAAAACGCTTAGCATTAATACCTATCTGCTCTCTCAGTGCCCACTCGCGCTCTAGGAGAGGAAAAATTTTCCACCCGCACTATTCTCACTCTGGAAAGGTTTATGCAGATCAGTAGAGAAAATAGTGTATCAGTGCACTACAGGCCCCGAATTCTCACACAGACTGACCCATTGGCTTCTTTTCATCTCAATAGGATAAGATCATCCAGAGAGAGACAGAGAAAATAATCCATTTCTCAGAGCCTCAGTATAACCCATCAGGTTTCTCATAGCACAATAGGATGATGAAATTCCCTCGCTGTGTGTGTGTGTGTGTGTGGATATGTACAGTACGCTGTTGCGCAGAGTCCAGTGTTTATCTTTGGTGTTTTTGCTCTTAGCAGGGTATTAGTCAGACAGCTTTGGTTTCATCGTCCATAAACATGTGTTTATCTGTCCATCTGCATGTGTGTAAGTGTGCATACATGTGTGCGTCACGAGATTATACCGTTTGTGTATACACTGCGTGCACGATGCTGAAGAGTAAATGAGATGTGTTGACAGGGCCTTTCTTCCTGTGCTGCAGTCTGGGGCTTTTAAACAGCACAGAGGAGCGAGACTCAAGTGGACAATTGATTGCATTCATCATTTCAACTGGTGTAATATCACAATGGTATTAATACAAGTGTTAATATTCTACAGTATCTTCTCTGCCTTTTAAATCTTAATTGAAATGACAGTCACAGTGTGTTTTTTGTCATAGCAAGTCTTTGTACTTTATCTTGTTATTAATGAAAGACTTTTTTCTGTCTGCCAGTGAATATCAATCTATAATTTATTAAAACAAAACACAGTATAATTTGGCGTATTTAAGATTTAATCTAACCCTTTGTATAAGTAATGAAAATAGTACTAGAATTTCTTTTCTTTGTATCATTTCTTTCATCTTTCCTGCTTTCCTGCTCTATACAGATCTCAGTCATTCCAAAAACACTCACACATTATCCAACTCAAGTCTTTTTTGTCTTAAACCATTTAGCGGTATGCTCTAGGGATGGCAGTGTCGGTCAATTGACCCTTCACTTGGCTCCAAACTGAAAAAACTCAACAACTAGCATCCATTGTTGCCAGAGGATGAATCCAAATAACTTTGGTGAACCACTTACTGTAAGTCTTGCGCCACAGTGAGGTAACATTTATGGTTTTTAGACAATTGTCTGAAACTCTGGTCAAAATTTGTTTAATACTTTGGTTTGGCTTCAAATATGAAACAAAACCAAATGCAGAATTGTTACTGAGCTATAATTTATGTTTAAAGACCCCCTCAGGTGAAAATCAAGTTTGTTTTTTTACCTTGTTGACATGTCTATATAGTATTTTTTATGCTAGAAGACACATTCTGAGTAAACACTCTAGTGTACTGATGACATTCTCAAAAACACAGATTCAGACCTCCAGGATTTCATACATAACGAACCTAAAGTGCCATTCCTGTCAACTTGCAGGGTGGGGCTTTCTGTATCTGTATTTTTCATTTGAACTGCGTTCCAGTTTGAATATGTGTGGCTGAATTAGAGTAGAGTAGTGTAGAGTAGTTTTACAGTTTTGGAGCAGAGTCGTATGTGAACTGGTGTGCTTATTTTCAGGGTTGTTTTTTTTAGAGAGAAGCCAACACTTCATAGATCTACACATTGGACATGGAGGAAGCAACGGTGTAGGTGTAGAGTTATATGTAATTAGCAAATGCTAGTATGCTAACATGCCAAACTAAGATGATCAACATGATAAAGATTACATCTGCTTTGCATCTACATGTTAGCATTGTTAACATGCTGACATTTACTTTAACTTTACAGCAACATTGTGCCGAGTGCAGCCTTGTATAGCTGCTAGCATGACTGTAGATTATTTGTCTTAGTTATGCTAACTTATACAACATAATGAACAGAATGAACACAGGAGAATGTCCTTCATACAATCAGATTTTATTTGTGACAGTGCAGGGTTTTTCTGAGGTCAGAATAGGCCTGTGGGCGATGATGCACAAGAGTAAGCATGATGAATCCAAGTAAAGTAAAGGCAGTCTCTGTTACCTCATTTATCATTATTTAAATGTATTTTTTCCATTATTTCTGACCTTTGATGAAGAACAATGTCGGGTTTGGTTGAGTAAATGAAACCCCAGTTAACAAAATTGGCTAAAAACATTGTTTTTAAATTCTCAATTCCAATACCAAAAAAATCCTCTATGCAGGAAAAACCCTGCAAGCAAAACTTAGTCCAGTGAGTGAAGACAAAATATTGCATTGACTTGTGTAACCTCAGATATACTACGTCTATAAATGATGTATAATTTTTTCCCCCAGTCCCCAAATAACTCATAAATTTTAACTGAAGAGGAACAACAGATAAAACCTTTTTTCAAGTCAGACACAAAAGAAGGTCTGAGTGATTTGGTGGTGTAGCTCCCCAATTGTAGTCTGTGTACAGTAGAGTCTAGAAAAGGGCCCCAACATGAATCCGCAAATAAAAGTTCCAGGACCTTCCTCTTCTTGGAGTGCATAAATAAAAGTCGCTCAGCCTTCCTGTGTTCCTCATCCATGTAGAATTACTTATGAGGCTGTCCAGCTGCTGAGGCAGTCCACCACTCAGCTCCACGCTGACATCAGACATCACTTAGCCCCTGAGTAACCCTGTGCACCTAGAATACAAGTCATCTTCCAGTAACCGGACTAAATCATTGTTGGCCTATGCCCTTTTTTGCATTGTTGGAGACTTTGATCATGGCCAAGTCTCTATTGCCACTTCTCCACATCAGGCTGAAATGGGCCGCAGCTCAAACTGTTTATAGCACGAGACTGAAAATGTGATTTGTTTTACGGCTGTTTTTTTGCAATAAATGCACCCAGAAGGACATTAAAGTGGCCAAACGGTTAAGGTTTCTCTGCCATCTTAGGTGAGAGCAACAGGAATTGCAGCGTTATAGATACCTGAACCCTTCGGGCAAGAAGAGCTTGTGAGCAAAATGGACATGCAGATGTTATGAGTTATTACAAGAACAATTACCCTTTTTTCACGTGATACATGTAGTATAGTTAATATGGCAAACTGATATACATTTAAATTGCCGGTGTTGCTCACACTGAGTGATGAAAAGTCTGTCTTTAGATGCATATACAGAAAAAAACCTTGTTCAAGTTTTAGTCCTCCAAACAAATGCAAAAATAATATGGAAAAGTCAATTCAAGGCACAAGCACTGCATATTCTTACATGTACTTCTCTTACCGCAGAAGCACCCCAGTTTGAAACGAGAGCTCAGCTGACAGATCGTCTCCCTGAGATTCATTCTGCATCTGGCAACAAGATGCCTCAGGAATCACAGAACTGTTTTGAGGGAAGTTTAGTGACACAGATAACAGCTAAGTCTCGGCCAGGATTGTGTTTGATTGTGTAATGGAGAGCAGGCTTTTGTGCGGCTTTCATGGCTTAACCGCTTTTTTTTTTCTCCAGTTTTTTCCAATGTCTTACATTTTCTCACTCGGCCTCATCTGGTCGGCTCTAGCTGTACAGTCTGATAACATTTGGCCTACAGTGTGCCATTCATTGTTGCCTATTCTCGGGTGAAATTATGCTCGGTCCTCGCTTTGGACGTATTTCCTGGTTCTGCGCTGAATTATGGTTGGCACATCAAGCTTACTGAACTTTAGTTACACTGCCAAGATTTTTATGGCTGGATATGTTCACAATAGAGCTTTTCAGGATTCTGAGCATGTCTGAGCTGAAGTTTATTCTTCAAAAATACTTTAATTTCAGCAAGAAACTTGATTCCCCTTTTGTGGACACTTGCTCTGTTTTGCCACACAACACACAGATTCTTTCGGCTCCCCTTTACAAAGTTTGTTTCCCAAAAGGCAGACCTACAAAAAAATGTATTTTGCCATCAAGTTTGCTGATCAGCTTCTGTGAAAATGAGTTGTTGTTGTAAGCCTCCCTGGATGATTCCCTCCCGTTTTTTTCCTCCTGAAAATATGTCACATTCACAGATTTTGTCATCCAGTTCAGCGAAGTAAAACATGTGTTGCTTTACATTTCAAGCGCTCCATATTGTGTTTAGTATTCTGCAGTTTTCTGCCCCATTTTGTTATGCTGCCTGTCTGTTTCTCTTCTAGTCATGTGTTTGGCCCCGCTAAAGAAAACACTGGCCATGTAGTCCAACAGGAAATACTCCCACATCTGGTGCTGGTTCAGAACATCAACATGAAGAAGTAGGCTTTACGGGGAGTTAATATGTGCCCTCTCTCTATCCCAACCCCTCGTACCTCTTGTCCCCCCCCAACATCGCCTTTACACCGTTTACGCTGCTTTTCCTGTGTCTCTGTGAATCTTCGTGGGAGGGGCGGGGGCGATTCAGAGGGTCCCAAACAGTGTGCGGAGTCTGACCTCTCTCTGACGCCTCTATAAATAATCAGAGAAAACCTCTGATTTACACTTATTAGTCACACTCAAGACAGGCTCTCAGGAGCCCTTATCGGTGTTGCTGCACCTCGGCTATATGTAGACACACACACGCACACACACACACATCTCACACATACTCAGTGACTCATATAAACTTTTCTCTGAAGACTGTGACAGTAACTCTCCACATGAAGCCTGCACATATACAGAATATTGCTTTGCGACTGGCATGCTGTCAAACTGCCACACAGACACTTGTACACGACTCTTGCTTTCTCTCAGCCTGTAGAGTTTTTGCTCATTAAAATAATATTATTGTCTGCTTTGGTATCAGTCATTGCCCTCTGCCCTAAGCTGATGCTTATTAAAAAAGGCTGTTATGCTTAGGAGAAGGTTGTCTCTGTTTCACTCTTCCCATCACTGTGTGTGTGAGTGTGTGAACAGATGGCACACAACAGAGCAGTATTCAGGGTATAATTGCGTGCATGTATCTACTGTCTATATGCTGACTGATGCTGATTGATGAATTTGTGACGTCTCCAGATTTCTCTTCCAGATCATAACCGTATCGTCTTCCCTCCCCTCAGGCCGTGTGACCCCCGAGCAGCTGTGCTCCTACGTGCAGCTGTTCCGAAGCAGGTGGGGGGCGCTAGAG
>OMNN01004364.1:3607-13969 GCA_900302755.1 Chromis chromis
GGTGATCTTGCTTTAACAGCCCTGGTTGGGTCACCTTGGTGAGGATATCTGATGCTGAGAGACCTGAAACATCTGAGGACAACATGAAACATCACTGAAACCGTGTCCATGTATGTCAAAGTGATGTATGTCCAAAGTATGATGTCACATACCTTTCAGTACAGCTGCACCCAAATTACACCAGACTAGAGCAGTCACTAAACATGCCGGTGTGAGTGTGCAACCAGTAACTATGCCTGCGGTTGAGTAGAAGGAGAAAGTCTTTTATGTGGACTGATTAAAGTGAGACAGTGCTTATAAATAGCTATACATTTATATTTATATTATTATTCTTTTACCTTATTTTTAGTACTTAGTTTTTTGTTTTGTGTTTTGTTTTGTACATAGAGAGCATAGATACACCGGACAAATTCCTTGTTTGTGTACAAATTTGGCCAATAAAGTTTCCGATGAACGCTGAATGTCTTAAACTGTGTCAAAACGCCAACTTGCAACTTGAATTTTATTTCCTCGAATGATATGCAGAAGGATTTGAAACTGACACATGTTGTTTCTCTGGGGAAGTTCAAGACATTTATAAAAGACAGAGAAATAAGCTCAATTGGATCTTGTCATTGCACTGTGTAATTATGTAATCCCACTCTTGTTTTTCTGTAGTGTGTGAAATTGTGACTGTATTTTAATTTTGTTTTGTGTTTGCTGTAATCCGTTTTATGCTGCCGTCTTGGCCAGGTCACTCTTTTACCTGGTTAAATAAAGGATATTGATATTGACATGTACTATATAAAAAGCATATTAGTTACTACACTAGTAATGCACACATTGGTAAAAAAAAACAGGCTTCATAGGACTAATCCTAACAGAGGAAATCTAGTTTCTTTAATGCCCTACCTC
This sequence comes from Chromis chromis, assembly GCA_900302755.1. Classification (NCBI taxonomy): domain Eukaryota; kingdom Metazoa; phylum Chordata; class Actinopteri; family Pomacentridae; genus Chromis; species Chromis chromis. Next base: position 4,502 of record OMNN01004364.1, read on the forward strand.
ATTCTTAGATTTCAACAGAAATGATAAGAATATAAAGCTCTAATGTGACTTCTGTTCCTCGTCTTTCTTGTTAATGTCATATCCCAAAATACATGGCATTTCAAGTCTAATAGCATGCCATCATGTTTGAGCAAGTTAAGGGCCACATTAGTAATAACAAAGGAAATGGCAATGCTTTTATGTCATGTATCTTTAGATGTAATGCACTGCAGAGTTCCATAATTATGGGATCAATTTGGACCAAATGAAGGCTGAAGTCTTTGCAGGGGTGTTGTAGGTGGCATTTCAGCATGGACTTACTTTCTGCATAATTTTTTTTAAACAAAAGTTTGCATGAAAATTACTTTCAGAATTCCTTTTTGCAAAATAATACACCAAATGGAACACCATTAAGGGGATTTGATAAGTAGATAATCCTTACAAAAATATTTAATACATGTCAATAAAACCTGACACTAAACGTCCTACCTTGTCGCCTGTTTAAACACTGTATGATATGTTAACATGGCTCCAGGGCATTTTGGCTTTGATGTATGCATTTCATTAGTATTCTCTTTGTGTGCATTTGTCTATCTTTAGTGTGAAGTTAGCCTGACATCCTTTATATCAAGTAATATATTTGCCGAGGTCTAACTACTAAACAGACATGTAAAAATCTCCTCTCTCTCCCCATCAAGGTTCTCGCTTCTCCTTCAACCCTTCTGCACCAAAATTCAACATCCCCCATACCCCCTTTCCTCACCTTCCCACCTCATCGCACCACGTTCTTCCTCCCTTCCCCCTCCAGAAAGCCCTGATCCGTGTGCTCCTCGGTGCCTCCCTCCCAACCTCCTCCACCTCCGTTTTCTCCCCAATTACAAAGCACTGTCAGCAGGGTTGTCAGTGTTGCACTGAGGAGTGCAGGGCATAGGCAGACGCATGGCTGTTTGATCATTCTCTGCACATCCACGCAGAAAGCCACCCTGGATAAGCACACACTTTAGAGATAACGTCCTTGTATCATTTAAATGTTAATAGGCTTTCTATGGGCTCAAACCTACATTTATTATTGTGCAAATGAGCCAATTTCCCCATATCTGTGCTGTCGTTAGAGCTGGCATGTTTAGTTGTCTGAACATAATTAGAATTATTGTACTGTAAGGAAGAGAGAAGAGGATGGGGAGAAAAGAAAAGGCGGAGATGGGGGAGCTCAGCGTTTGTTCTACGTAGAGTGGGCCAAGCTCTTTGGTGAAAGTTTCCTTTGAGAAAGAAAAGAAACATTCTCACTTTCTTTTTCATTCCCTAGATTTATGGATCTCCCCAATTTTCCCTCAGCTTTATTTCTTTTTTTTTTTTCTCTTTTTTCCCCCCCTAAACAAGATTGTCGGCACATTTTTGCTTCTGTGGGGGAGTTGCTTTACCATAGACGGGGGCGGAGGAGTGATCGAGGAAAGTGAGAGACAACAGAAAATAATGTACTGCAGATATACAGTTGGTGCAAGGAGTACAATCAATGTTAGACGAATCAATTTCAATATCAGGGATCTGTTAGGGGGCCTCAAGCCCTGATGCAGTGAGCCCAAGACGGCTGTGATGTTTGGCTCTGAGTGACACAATGCTGTCAGAGTGTGTGTACACTTGTGTCTCTGTGTACAATTGAACAGTTAATGTGAGCACTTAGATGTCATTTGGAAGCTGTCAGCATTATGAGATGTCATCATTGGTTTCTGCTGTCAGATCGCCTTTTCTATGTAAGTTGAATACCAGTGGATGTCTGTTTACATTCAGTCTCTAGAAAATGACTGCCATTCATGAGGCATTATCATTATCTGAAGGCAAGGCATTCACATGTAATATGTATACAGTACAATTCAATTCAGATGTATTTATATAGTGCCAATGCAGAAAATAAGTCATCTCAAGGCACTTCACGTAATGAAGTCAAGACCTTATAATATTATAGAGACAAAGCAAACAAATTCATGATTCCGTCTGAGCAGCTCTTTGGCAACAGGAGAAGAAAAAAAAACTCCCTTTTAAAAGGAGGAAACCTTGGGCAGAACCAGGCATAGGGAGGGCAGACATCTGCCTTGACCAGACGGGGTGAGGGTAAATGGGGACAGAAAAGGACTGCAGAAAGAAATGGAAAATCAATTCATAAGAGAATACTTCACAATTACTTCAAACCTTTGTTCTGCATGTAGAGCCCATTTATTTTATCAGCTATGACATTGTAGAAAAGGTTTCTAGTTTGAAAGAGCCACAAAGTTTGAGTAAGGACATAGAAAGAAAGCAAGGAGCCGAAGGTTTGCCACAGGAATTTTACATGAAGTTTGCGTGGACCACTATTTTGAGAGTTAAGATGTTTTTACTTGTTGTTTACTTTCAGTTTTAACTCAATCTTTGGTTAGGCTTAGGCACCAAAACTATGTGTTTAGGTTTAGGTATAGGCAAATATCTCACTTTCGTTGATAATTCCACAACAATGACTATGGTAGAAGCTTGGTTAAGTTTAGGCACCAAAATTACCTGTTTTGGTTTGGGATTAATTTGGTTTAAGCTTTTCCTTCATTTTCTGGGTAACCACTATGATGAATCTCGTCCCATCTCATATAGTGGTTATAGATTGGTTGGCTAAAGATCTAATCAGTGTTGATTAGAAACATATTTCTCATACTTCAGAAACAAATGTAATTTGGCAGAAAATATGTATCCCCTAAATTGTAATTTAGAATGCCGTTCAGTTGTGTAGAAACGTAATTTTGCAGAGACAGGGTTGACCTGGAAGCTTTCCTTGTGGAGGCACTCCGTTTAAATCCTGAAATAAGGAGGCCTTTGGGAATATATTTTGTCTGGCCAGCGAATGTCCCCAGTTCACCCAGAGAGAGCTGGAGGACATGGCTGGAAAGCCTGAGCTACCATGCTGACCTTGCAACCCAGATCTGAATATGAAGCGGACAATAAAAGGATGAATAATGAAGACCAAAAGAGACGAATGTCCAGTGAATATGGTATCCAAGAAGATGCATAAACACACTGCAGCAGACTATCCAAGAGGACGCTATCATATTCTGCTGTCAAAACTTACAGTCCACAGAGATGTCAATCATCTCTCTCCCTAGCGACAGATGACCTCTATCATACCCCTTTCTTCTCTCTATCTGTATTGCGCCACTCTCTCCTCTCGTCTGCTGTCATCCTCTCTCTGTTTGCCTGTCTCCAACTATCTTCCCTTGTACCTGCATTCTTCTGTCTACCTTTCCATCACATTTTACACTATTCCCCTGTCTTTCAACCTCTCTCCTTTTTCCTGCTTGCTCTATATCCCCTTTCTTCACCCTCCCAGATCTCTTCATCCCTAATTAATTCAAAACCATCCTCACGTGTCCTCCCCCGCTACATTTTTTGCTTCCGCTACCTGCAACACCACTCCCCACTCTGCTGCCCCTGCATGTTTAAGTTGCCATCACTTGTCATTGCATTTTGTCTAGTTTTTGGAAGCGCGAAGGCAGGATCCAGCCCATTGAAGACCATCTGTTAGCCGATCTGACAGGGCTGAGTGTGGCTATAACACTGGCAGTGGCCACTGGCACTGGAACAGTCCAGTGTCTAGCTATGGCAGCACAACCAGACAGCCAAACAGACAGCCAGCTTTCACACTGTGTTTATAAACAGTCTGATTGTTCATTTCAGGCACCTGGCAAAGAAGCTGGAGCTGGATTGTGGTTTACTACATGGATGAGGTGGATCAATACTGGACAAGCAAACAGCTCCTGCACACATTTTGCCCTCTTGCTATTTTTCCATCCTCTCTTACTCTTTTTTTCCCCTCTCTCTGCTCTCTCAACCTTTCCTCCCGGAAAGAACTTACCCACGAAAACAAAGTATTACACACTGACACAGTGTCCGTTTCGCCCTTCTTTTGCAATCAGGTTAGCTGGGCAAAAAGGTGTGAAATTGCTTACTGCTTTGTGAACCAAATATGTGTTCTTGTGTTAATCCTAGTTTTTGGAGCCAAACCTGCAAGAACTGCCTTCCCTCATAACACATGGGGCCTGGAGCATGCAAATATGCATATGGCTGCAAATGAAAAAACATGCAAAGAAGAAACAAAAGTACATTTGGTCCAATTCAAAGTTCTCTAATACGCATACTTCTACACTGAATATGTGTAGTTGTATTCTAGGAGAAATAGACGTTTTGTTTGTTACATGAGAATTTTAACATGATTTCTCAGTTTACTATTCACAAGAAGCTTTATGCAGCCACTGGAAATATTTGAATAACATTGTGTGTACCTCTGGAGGGAGCTTTGGGAAATCTGAGAAAAAACCCACATGATTTCATCAAGGTTATCCTGTAATCTTGAAAACAGAGAGGCTGCATTACAAACTGGGGGCATGGAGTTCGAAACTCATGGGTGTTTACCAGGGTGGAAAAATGTTATAAAGTTGCATTATGAAAACTATTGGACCATCTGTTTCCAGAGCTTGACCCACAGTAGGAGCTAAAAGTCGGGTTATTTCTTGGGCTTCATCAACCCAACTATCATTATTTATGATTATGTACTCAGTGGTGCTGACACTGCACCATCCTGTTACATGCCGCGTTTTATCTCGCAGTATACAAACCTCGTTCAGTTTCTAAAATGGAAAGAAATCTGATATAACAGTATCTGCTTTTTCTCCATTTGTGACATCTCACTCAGGGTAGCAGCATCAGGTCGAAAAATAGGCTGAAATTGAGTGTTAGCTCCGTGCTTTAAATTGGTATTCTACGGAAGTGTCATGACATGAGTGACTCAGCTTTTGCTTGAATTTTATTCATTTATTTATTTATTTATTTTTACCAGACAGGGAGAGTTATTAAAGCAGGATAAGATCCAGGTTTTTGGAGCTTGTCTCATATAAGCACTAAAAGCCATGCTGCACATTTTTTAATATTCTTTTTTTGTAAAATCCCCCAACATTATGGAGGTGCAGTAATAAGTCATCGAACAAGTCGTTTAACAGTGCCTAAGTAAATGTAAACAGCAAAATTCAGACCACACAAATACACCGATCAGGCATAATGACCACCTGCCTAATATTGTTTTGGTCCCCCTTATGTCGTGAAAAATGCTCTGAACCATTTTGCATGGACAAAAGGACCTCTCAGGGTGTCCTATGGGTTCTGGCACCAGGACGTTGGCAGTGGATCCTTTGGGTACTCTGGGTAGTGCAGTGGGGCCTCTGTCAATCAAGCTTGTTCCACTGCATCCTGTTGATGCTTGATCAGAATGGGGTCTGGAGGTCAAATCAACATCTTGTCATCTTCCTCAAGATGTTCCTGATTGTTTGATGTTTTTTCCATGTAAATGGTCTGCACTTATATAGCGCCTTTTTCTACCTTAGCGGTACCCAAGGCACTTTACAATGTGTTTCTCATTCACCCATTCACACACACATTCACACATGGTGACAGAGCTGCCATGCAAGGAGCAACTTCGGGTTCAGTGTCTTGCCCAAGGACACTTCGGCATGTGGGGGGGACCGGGGATCGAACCGCCAACCTTGCCATCAGTGGACAACCCGCTCTACCACCTGAGCCACAGCCGCCCATGTGGTGGGGTGCATTTTCCTGCAAGGTATGCCAGTGGCATTTGGGATTGATATTTGCATGAGGGAGTGTGCTTGTTCTGGGACAATGTTTATTTGGGTGTCTAAGTCTCATCAACACAGATGCCAAAATCCAAGGTTTTCCAGCAGAACACCACATAGTACCAATATGATCAATGTTATTCACTTCACCTGTCAGTGGTCATAATGTTGTGGCTTATCGGTGTATATAATTGTTGGTGCTGAGATATGATCGAGGCTCTATCTACCCCAATACATTTTAATCTTAAAACGCATAACTTCCGCTACATTTACGCCTAGCATCCAGACTTTTTGGACCCCTAAAATAGAGCTTTTGGGAACGTTGCTGACCTCATTTTAGTTGGAAAACTCCGAGATTTTGCATGCATTTTAGTTGGAAGTTTTTGAAATAATGATGCCAACATCCATGTTGTTGGACATTAGTCTTAACTAGTAGTAGTTAGTTCAATATGCACAATAAATTTCCGGTATTGCTTACCTGAGTGAATTTCGGGTCTTTACACCATTGCTGTTCTTCCTCTGTAGTATTCTCTACAACTAAGCAACCAAACCCCTATACGTCATGTCTGCACTGGCACATGCATGCCCAGTGTGTGTGAATGCTCATGTGATATTTGCTTTCAGACGTGCATTGAGATTACTTCTAAAATGAAGCTAAAAGTTTAGTTTTTACAACACGCCATTCAGACTCTTTTGAAACTGAAAGTGTGGTGTGAAGAATGAAAACTGTATTAGAGATAGGAGTTCCGCCTGCTCTCTCTCCTTCACACATCTGGGCAATCCCTATGCGATGTTGGCGTGCTCGTCGGTTTGGAAACGTTACAGCTCCCCAGTTCCAACAACAGAAAGGTGTGAAGACAGGGTGTTTCACGCTCTGTTCAAACATCCAACAAACATTTTTTAGGTAGAAGTATACTGACACCTTTTTTAGAAATGTGAACAAATCAAATCACTGGAATTGCATCAAAACGACGGCCGTAATTAATGTAAACAAAAGCCATCGAAGAACAGTGATCCATTCCTAATTAGTCACAAGTGCAGGTATCACAAGTAATTATTATTATTTCTATGCTCTTCCAACCAATTACAGTCTGATGAGATTTTATTATTCATATTAGACTGTACGTAATGTGATTAAGGGTCTCATTAAGTATTGATTATGTTCCGCTAAAGTAGCTTGGTAACAACGTGGGTTTGGTTTCAGAAAAGTGAAATGAGATCTTATTTTGATGGCTTATAAACACGACCTGTTCTGTCACCAAGCATGCACACACTCGCAAATTAGATCCAACCTTGCACAAACCCCCAAACACACCCCACAAGCCACTGGTGACTCGCTTAAAATCAGTTGATTTGGCAATTAACATGGCTGAGTAGCTGCGTTGATGAAAAGCTTTATATTGATTTGCTTTCACGTGAAGTTGGAATTCAACTCACAAAAGATTATAATCAGTGCCTCCATGATTGTATGATTTGCAAGTGATTGCCTTTAATTACAGCTCAAACCAAATATAGATGGCACATCTAAAAAGTGTGTCATTGGTAAACTAAAACAGCTTCTAACTACCTAATCAACTCTGCCTCATATCAGCTTCATCTGGAGGTAAATTTCGATTAGGAGAGGAGAGATTTCCTCCTCTTTATTAAAAAATGTTGACATTTACACTGCAGTTTCCATCTAAAGATAATTACCCACAGTGTCTTAAAGCTCTTAAGGTAATACTGCCTACTTTGTCTACTATACTGAACCTGGCTTTCTCTTGACACAGAATCTAATTTAGTGGAGGGGAACAGACACAGACGTTCCATGTAATCTTTAATAACAATATATTTCATAATATGCAGTGCTTCGGCAGGTTATTCTAGGAAGGAGCTGGGATTAACTGTCACAGATGTTCTCTGAAGAAAAACAGAGAAAAGGTGTGTGTGTGTTTTGATCTTTGCTATGAGAAGATAACCACAAAAAAAATTCCGCGAGGACACCGTGCTAACTGTTATCACAGCTCCCATGTTGCTTCACTCATCTGATTTATTCACTGGTTAATACATATATAAAAAGAAACAGTAACAGAATAAAGTAATTATTTCCTTTATTCAGGATTAAAATAGCCATGGCTGAATTTGTTTGCTACACAGATTGAATTATGTTATTAATGAGTCACAAGAAACAGCACGGCCATGGAGAGAAAGTGATGGCTTTGGTAGAGGGGGAAAAAAGTGCAACTGTAGCTTTGAGCTTGCATGCTTGCCACCAAATAAACTCCATAACAAGATCTATAACTACCTTTGCTTCCATATTGTGCGGCCCACTGCACATGTAGATTAGCATTTCTCCTGTGGCCCCCATGTGCTCACACTCTTTACACTGGGAAGACTTCGCACATATAATAAAAAGGAAAATTGCTTTTTAAGGCTCTTTACAAATGTAAAACCTCTGTGGTTTAAAGATCTGGTGTTTAGGGCCTTATTGGGTCATATTTCTTATTAATACTGAGTCTATCTTAAACATATTTGTGACATTTTATTTCACCAAAGTAGTTCAGAAAAATTTACTGCCCAGTTGTTTCGAAAGCTATTTACATTAAATTTGCATAATGCATGACCACCTTTTTTAATTGGTTGGAGGTTTGGCCCAAGGTCACAACACATATTTTTCCTTTGAGTAATGACATCAGCTGGAGATATCAGGCCGTATGTGGTAGTCTATGAACCAGAGTCTCATACTAAATAGTATGCAGGATTTGCAGTATCTTTCAGAATGGTAAGATTATGTCTTAGTTGACTCAAAACATCAAAGTAAAGTATCTAATTGCAACAACATGCTACCAGTGCCCACCTTTGCTCATCATCGTCTCAGCATAGTGCTGTATTTATACAGCACTCTCTAATCCATCAAGAATTCAATGTTGAAACAATTCTATTCCATGATCTATGCCCTTTGGATGGCCATTTCTTAAGGATCTCTGATGTAGACCATAACGTAAATCATCATTAGCAGCTCACAATTCCACATTTTCACCATTTCTCCATTGGTGCATTCCAGGTGTTTTTCATCTACAGCTAATTACAAGTCAGTTCCTTCCCTGTGGTGTGATACTTAGTGCTCGCCCTCCAGTTTCTCCCTACACTACCTCATCTACCAACACTAAATGGCATGTCACAACTGTGATAAAATTGTGCTTTTCTGGTGTTTTCCGTTTACACACTGCTGTGTCTCAAAGCCATTGGTGTGCAATGAATCAACGTTTGTAACATTAAAACCCTCAACAAAGGGATTTCAGTCCGACGAGCGCAAACATACACTGACATGAGTGGTGTTTTACTTCAGGCTTATCATTGCGCACACTGTTAATAGGAATTTGTTTAATTGCTCTTGGCTGCGCTGCCACATTCGATGTGTTGATCAATGGCAATTATGGATAAACTGGCCGCTGTTTGCTTCCAAAACATGTAATTTATGCCGATCCTCGAAGATAACAGCAATTATCATTGCCTTAATGTGTCTTTGAGTGTAAATTGCATTTTCCCACCACTTTTCTTTGTGACCGAGGCTTCCAAGGTTCATCGGAGGAAATCAAATAAACAATCTCTTGTGACTCCTGAATACCCTTTTTGTCCATCTGGCACTCGGCGAAGGTCAAGAAGAGCGAGGGAAAGAGGACTGGTTTCTCAGCTGACTAATATGATCTGTGGCTACATCTGTATTCCTCTAACCTCACATGCTTGGCTTGTGATATCCGGCTCCTGAGAGGCAAGTGTAAGCCTTTGATTCGAAGATGTTTCTCCCCTCTGGGTGGTGGGCCGCTCTACAAAGTCATAACACAGCACAATGGGTTCCTTGTTGTCAGAT
>OMNN01004366.1:3967-19004 GCA_900302755.1 Chromis chromis
GGGGGGGGGGTTGACTCTCAGAGGCGCACAGAGCAAAGGCATGTGTCTGTGATGGTTGCTGTCACACAGAAGCTGACAGGCTGGCGAGATGTGAAGGGGGAGATTTACCAGGATTAAGTGGGCATGTCTGACCTTTTTGATCTGCACGTCTGGTTCACTAACCAAAACAGCTAATTTAGAGTTGAAAGAGAAGAGGCCGTCGCCCCCAATCATTGGTGACACACCAACAGAGAGAGACGTACACTGATATGAGAGCAGAGAGAAGCCTGGTCTTGGTTTATGCAGGCGTCCCGAGTCGCCGCATCCCCATGCACGTGCGTGCACCCACACATACATCTGCACATATGGTTTTGTTTGTTTGAATAAAGCCAACAGAACCTCTTAGATCACTTTACTTTTCCGCTGCCTGTTTTATCTGTTCCAGTTGTAGGTCAGCCTTCCTTGGCCCCCCCCCTCTTCACTCTCTGTGTCTCTTTCTTTCTCCCTCTGTCCCCTTCTCTGTCTCCATTTCCCTCCTGCATGTGGTTTTCATTCAACTCTTGAGCTGTATCTCCAAGATTTATGGAAAGTTGGATGAGCTGTCACTTCGGGCTGCCATGAATATACAATTCAGACAAACGCATGTGGGAAGAAGAGTGTTTTAACAGTTGTTACAACACCACACAGTTAAAGTTTGATAGGCACTGCGCAGGTTAATGCACTCTTTGGAAGTATACTCATTACTTCGTCAATCTAATTGGACAAACAAGCAGGACATCTCAAAAAGAACCCCATGAATAATCACCAGACAGCAACTTTTATCCTCCGTTGCTTCTTTGTGAATACGTGGCAAAAATGTGATGGTAAATGTTATAGCCATTAGACACTGGTGGAGCGGTCTGCTGGATGTGAGAGGGAAGTTTAGTCAACCTTATCCAAGCAATGAATCACTGTGAGCATCGGCCGCACAGTGATTTCAGGAGGGTTACGTTTGCTCTGAAGGCATGTGGACATATGGAAAAGATGATGTGGTTTAGTTTGCTCATGACACCTGTGTGACCCGTGTGACATATACTGAATCTCAACACGTAGATAATGTTCTCTGTTAAGATTATGATTTTTGCGAATCCTGAGAGGGCATTGATTATTCACCACTTATTCTATAATTGCATTTGTAGGTTGCTCAAAAAGTTTTTACAGTCTACCAAAGGGATTTCATGTCAGTAATTTCACCTTCCCATTCTTTGTCTGCTATCTTGATGAAGTATTTATAGCCGATTCTACTCTAAATTAGGTAAAATTGCAGCAATCTGTCTACAGCTCACTGATATCCCGATGACAAGCGTAATGTTGATGTGCAATCTTGCAACACGAGATAAATTTGAACACAGTTGTAGCTTTGAACTGAGAATTTCTCTACAGTCATTTGTTAGCTGCCAATTCAGCACAGATCTGCTTTTTTTTTTCTTTCTTCTTCACTAACCGCAGCAACAATTTATGGTCTAACACAGTCTAAGACCTTGAGCTGAACATAAACCATGTCTTGGAGATAAATCTAACGGAAATGTCTCGCATATTCGGAGGGCTGTTTTGGGTCTTTCCAGATGTAGAGACAGGGAAGCTAATCAGTTTGTACTCTGTGTGGCTCGGTTTCATGTCCAACTAGTGGGTTTGATCAATGCAGGAATGCGAGTGACTTCACAGGCCTCTCGGCTGAGTTAATACTTGAAGAAAGGTTTATTTTTTGGGATGCAGTGGTGCACATCCCTCTACATTTACAGTTACATGCACCTTGGCCTTATAATAAAACATCCAAGTTAACAGATAGATGTGTGTTGATTTATTTAAAGAAAAATATATCAGTAGAATAATATGAGAGGGCTGTTTAATACTGAAAAGCTTTCCACACTGGTGTTTTCATTAGTGTGGGTGGAAAGCTCTTACAGTCTGGCGTTCCCACCAAACAGCCAAAATAGAGGAAAGGTGATTGTCCTTTGAGGATGTAAAAAAAAAACGCTTTAGCTGATCACATGACAGTCACACATCACACTTTCCAAAAAGCTTCATTATCGCCACTCGTGAGAGATTTTCAACCATTTTAAAAGCTCACAGTGTTTTTTTTCCTGTGCTGGAAAGTTTAAAACGAATCCACATCAGTGCAGACATGACACGAGTGACCCCTTGTTGTGCTAATCGCTCAAGGCTCCGACAAATGCCGGGAAGCCACTCGACACTGTATCACGCTCTCGTGTTAAATGGGTCTGGATTTGGTAAACAATGGCACTGTGGTGTGAATGAGCATGTCGGCCATTTTATTAATTCTCATTTTGAGTCACAGGATTGTGTTTCAGCCACCAGCTCTTGTCCGTTCACTGCAGCATGCATTCTGATTGTCTTCATAGGCTTCATGGACACGCCCTACAATAAGCATGCTGTAAAAATGAACTGAAGATTCTGTACACACCCTAATGTGCTACTGCAAACACAGAATGAAAGTTGTGGGTGGGAAGGCAGGTTGGTTAGCCTTTCGTGTGCCCTCCCATTGGGATACACAGTTTGACCCATTTTGGCAGATGCCCAGAGCCTTCACATACTGTATCACTCATTAAAATTGCTCAGTTAGATTTAGACTGTGGCTTTTATATACTATTAGGCAAACTCCCGTGTGAAGGGGCCTGCTGGCAATCCATCTTTTTCTTTGTTGTTTGTGGGAAATGCCGATTTTTTCCAAGAGCCAGTTGTTTTTACCTGATTGCAGGTACTATACATCAGTTGCAAGTCAGTGCAGTCACCGCATTTTATTCCTGGCTCCCACACCACACCTCTTACTCAACCGTGAAACACCATCCCACTTTGTCACTTGCACAAACTTGTAAATCCCTTTTTACAGGTAAGTGTCACCTGTTCCAGGAAACGCTGTTTTGTTTTTTCCAACGTTGTTTAGGGTCACAGCTCTCCCAATCTGCTGATGCTAAAGGTAGCGGTTAGTCATCGATGAGTCACTATCAGTCATCCGTGTGATAAATAGACTCCAGAGTGAATGAAATTGAAACACACACAACTAGAATCCTCAGATATTTAAGATTTTGTTTACGCTTACCACTAATCTAGATGACCTCTGCTCCTACTCGGTTTCCATTTTTATGCCGTATCTATTTTCTGTGTGGGAGAGATAAACTCTACAGATAAGTTACTTCTTAGTAAAACAAGATGTGAGATTCAGAGGAACTGCACTGCTCTTACATCTCTAAAATCTCTGTTTAGCTTGTTGACATGCAATTTGAGTTTACTCTGGACTGGACGAAAAGATTTAGTTGTTAATTATGTTTTAACGGATTGTCCGTGCATCTTCGATTGCAGTGTGTGCAGGCAGCGGACCTTTTCAAAGATGAACTCGTACACTTCAATCTTTTTCCTGGCCACCCTTTGTTCCTCGCTGACTCTGAATCTGTGGCCTTGTTGTGGCCCTTCAAGGCCCCACATGGGCCCCCTTTGGCCTCTCGTGGCCCCTTTGCCCCTGTTGGTGTCTTTATCCTTCATCCCCCTCCCACCAGCAGGCCAGATGTTCATCTATAATGCTGCTGATAAAGAAAAAGCTTCCCAATTCCCACAGTCTCTCACATTCATCCAGACCGGAGCAGAGAGAGAGGCGACGGCTATCATCTGCCGTTTTAGATTTGTCCCAGTAATCAGGGACAGTGGACAACGTGATGCCGTGGTAGCAGCCTTTGATGGACAAGGAGACAGCACTTGTGGTTTGCAGTGTACATACTTGTAATCTTTGCTAACCTCCTTTGAGGTTTTAAGATTGCAGTTGGCAACAAAAAAAGCTAACAAAGGGTTTACCATGCCAAAGCTTCTGTTCTGTTTTCCACACAGTGTCCTGAAATGTCCTTTTGTCCTTTCGGGTAGCACAGCCTGGTTAGTTTCAGCATAATTTATAGTGTTTTACTTCAGTGACAGTTCAGTCAGCGCTCCGGTGTTAAAGATATAAGGGTCGACACCTGGGGAGGCTTTACGTCAGCCCTTCGCTTGTCAAATAAACTGATCTTGTGTCACCTTTCCAGTCATAGAAGAGGGTTTGTATTGAGAAAGGGTTTGAAAAAGAGCAGGGGAGGTTTAGAAGTGAAAGAGATGGAATTTACTGTTTGTAATGAATTGTTGTTTTTTTACTGAGGTGTCAGGTCAAAAACATGAATCACATTCACACCTTTTCCTTGACTCTCCCTTGAATTTTTGCATAAAATGCTTGAAAAATACAATATAATTTTATTACCTGCCTTCACAAAAAAACAATGTTTATGTTTATAGTTTGAATAGCATTATTTTTTGTAATGCCTTGCCATTAAATAGGTGCTTTTGTTGTCTCCTGCAACAGGATATGAAAGACGTGGGACAACAGTTAGTGGCTGAATGGGACTATAGCCATGTCTATTGTTTATGCCTTATCTATCTGCTTCATTTCCTTCCCTGTTAGCACTCGCTGTTTGCCTCCCTCTCATTTCCTGAATGCAAAGTCTCCATAAACAGTTTGGGTGTCTGGTTAATTGTATCCAGATTCTGTGTGAATAAATGAATAGTTCCCCCGTGGTGGACTGCCTGCATACGTTTTGCACCGGTTTGGAGTGTTAAAAATATAAGTTAAAGGCTGTTGTGTGGCTGTGTTTCTGAGTAAGACTACCGACCATTGTTGTCAGGAGAATGGCCGAGGGGAACACCTTTCTTTCAATGGCCTCCAGTGTTTTGATTGTCCATTCACTGCTTGTGTTTACTAATTGGTTAGCTCTTCGGACCAGCCAGGTGTTGCCGGCCCCAAATGTGACTCCACATTCCTGCCTTTGGAGCGTCTGTAATTAGCCTCAACTCAAGCATTTCTCAGCTCAGCGGCTTTTCTCCCGCTCCTTTTGTCTGTCCGTGTCTCTCCCTCTGTCTCCCAAGATGATCTCTAATCCCTGCCCTACACCTGTGCTTTTTGACTGGCTCCCGTCACACTCCAGGGCAAACACCCTCCCTGTCGCCAAACATGGCAAATCCATATGTTGTTTTTAAAGGGCAGTCAGATCCATTTAGGCAGACTTGGGGTCCTAAAAAGTAAATATAACGTTTTCATCACTTGTCTTTCTGCATAAGGAAGACAAATGGATCAACTGGAAGGCTGCAGGATGCTGATTTCATGTGCGATTACATTGCGAGCTCAGTAGCCCCTGAATGGATAGTTTCAGAAGCTGTTTTGATTCCAGCTCCAGCTACTTAATAAAAACATAATTTCAGACAAAGCCAAATACCCACACAGACCCACACTGATCCCAAATGACTCATCAGAGTGTGGCTGACCAGCAGTCCTCCCCAGCCAGCCATTGGCCTTATCAACAGACAGGGTCTTAGAGGGGATTTGAAAACAGGAAGAACCCACTGCACACGGGACAGTTACTGGCACACTGTGTTTGTGTTTGCGAGTGTGTGTCTGTGTGCATATGCAGTTTGAATATCCACCCTTGCATGCAAGTGTGAGCCGGCACAGTTAGCGTGGCACCCGAAGGGAGATGCACATGTCCTGCGGCGGTTATTTCACGAGCATATTTAACCCGCTCTTAGCTGCAGAAGCCTCATAAAAATAATTCTACTTTTCTTTCAGTGTCGGGCTTCTCACAGCCCTCATTTTCACAGCCAGTAAACCAGATACACACTCTTGTGAAGAGACCGTATTTGGCTAGCTGGGTTACAGTGAAGGAGAATGTTCACTGTAAATGGCACCCTTTGAGTGTCTGAATGGGCTTTTGTGCACCTCCTAAATAATCTGGCCCACCAAAGGTAACCACCACTGAAATGAGCCCCCCACCCTCTCTGCTGTTTAACAGGTCTTAGTATGACCTACTAGTAAGGTTGCATGAATACAGGCTTGTGTTTGGCTGCTGGCCAGCGGTAGTTTGTCTGCAAATGGACTAACTCCTGGGTGTAACAGAGCAACGTTAAGGAATCTGTACTTGTGTGGATTATTTATAGCCATGCTGACATTTACACGGCTCTGGTCGGGAAAAACTCAAGGCTGCACTGTCCTTTGATTATGTCTTTTTTCAAGGCAGAGAGATGTTGCTCTTTTAATTCCTAATGTCCATACCTGGTTATTTTCTCTAATGCTGGTCTGCAGACCTTTAATTTTTGTAGGTCTATGGAAATGCACTTTAGGGGGTGACTCATTTTCCTGATGTAGGCGTCACCTTTTTAAGGAGTAGTTGTGAATTTAAGTGGCCTTACTCTTCATTTTCATGCTCTAGCAGGCCTAACAGGCTGTGATGCCCTAAAGTTGAACCAGTGTTTTCCTATTCATATGTTTCACCAGCATTAAACGTGTCTGTTGTTTGGTAATCTGAGATGTTTGATCAGAAATTACTCCATTTTTATCTATTCCCTTGGTGAGTAAAAAAGCGACAGAAGCAAAAGACACCCAAAAAGTGCTTGAAGTTCAAAGATTAAAAGACGAAGCAGCTTTTTGCCACAGCAGGAAACGGTTACCCCCTACTGCTCCCATACAAGCACGACTCTGAGCTTGATCATATTTGTGTGATCTTCTGTCAGCAATACTGTACCTGTGTCTTTCTCCATCAGCACTTTGCATAATTTTCTGACTTAAAAAAAACACCCCTTGGTACACTTTAAAAGAGGTAACTGCCATTTGATCAGTCGCTTCACTCTCTCCTGGTGTTCAGATATCACCTGTCATCATAACAACAGGTGTAAAACTTCCTTTAATCACATCGCTGCGCATCTCTTCCTTTGCAGTCTTTTCTTCTTTTTTTTTAATCATACTTTTGAGTGTGTTGGCACATATGAGTCTGTATACACACAGTGCTGTGCCAGTGCTGGGTTTCAGGCAGGCAGAAGTGAGTCTAGTCTTGTTCAAACAAACAGCTGAATCCAACAGCTTCTGTCTGGATGGAGATGATGTCATTGTTATTATTCTATTTGCTTTTAGAGGCCATGTTGTCTATTATTGCAGCGGCACCTAAACTGCTATGATTTCAACACCGGTTTGTTATTGCCAATTAAAGGTCACAATAAAACTTCATTTCAGTTGGCTGGAGACCTACAGGCTGCTGACAGACATGTTTTATTCAGTGCTGTTATTAAATGAACAGTTTGAGAGTTATTGTGAATCTCGTATTGTTGTTCTGTGGTTCTATTTTGATAATCGAGTAATTGGTTTTAGTAATTTTTGTAGAAAAAAAAAATTAGCTTTTTAGATTATTTTTTTTGTTTTCTTTACTCCTCTACGACAGTAAACTAAGTATTTTTGGTTTGATATCCTCAAAGATATTTGAGGACGTCATCTTGGGCTTTTGAAATGTTTCACCATTTTCTGACATTTTATAGACCACACAACTCATTGATTAAATTGCCAATGAAAATAGTCCATTTCACTAGCTCTCCACTTACACAGAGTGAAGGACTATGGGATGTCAACCAGCACAGAGGCT
The DNA here is from genome assembly GCA_900302755.1 of Chromis chromis. Taxonomy (NCBI): domain Eukaryota; kingdom Metazoa; phylum Chordata; class Actinopteri; family Pomacentridae; genus Chromis; species Chromis chromis. The sequence goes on from OMNN01004366.1 coordinate 11,422, forward strand.
ATGGAGATGTGCTTCCACTCACTCCTCCATTAAGCCAACAGCACATCGCCCCTTGTCGCTGACGCTATTTGTAGGTCGAATACTGATGGGGTGAAAGGTTGGCTTGAACCAGAACAGTCAAGGGGTCGTTTCGGTATGATGACTGTTGATGTAACAGGCCGCTCAGTAACGTTTTCTGACATCAATCAATTATTTTTATTTTCACTTTCAACTATTACTTCTGTGTTTTCCACAGCAGGAGAAAAAAAAAAGATCAACAACAGCACCAACATGAACAGTAGTCTATATTTATGGTTGTTCCACATGGTTTCGAAACTGCTCCAAAGTGGCAGCACACCGCTACAATAGGGAGGTCTGCATCTGCTTTTTTTACGTGATACTATGCAGGAGAGTTAGTTGAGAAGCTAAATCATACTTTCCGGCCTGTACATCAAATATTGCACGACCACCAGCAGATGAAGACTAGAAAAAGGAAGTCTAAAGGTAACAATTTTCAACTACAAGCACCTACAGAGTTCACCAATAGACAAGTTATATCTTGTTTAAATTCAAATTGTAAAAATATAGTTATATGCTGGATGGTTTCTTGGCTGAGATCAGTAGCTGGACAGGACTCAAGATCGTTAGTGTGCATGGCCAAGAAAAAGTTAAGCACATCCTTCCCATAAAACCACAAATTGTCATCTTCACACTCCGGTTTTTGTGTGGACTAAACAAACAAGATGCAACATGTCAAGAGGTCATCTGCAGAGGTCATCTGCTGACAATGTAAGCTGCTTCCCCCTGTTTCTAGGCCTAATGCTAAGTTGCACCAGTTCTCTGCTGGCTGTATCTTTATATGTGGCATGTTTTTTTTCATACAACTCTGCAGGAAAACAAGTGTTTTTTCCCGAAATGCCTCATTATTCCTTAAAGATTGTCAATCGTGCATAGCTGCTGTCATTTTGACACAGTGTTACATCAGTAAAAGTTGTTGCCACTTTAAGAACTGTTGCTCTTTTGGCCCAAATCCAAATGCAGGGCCGAAGCAGTAGACAATCATTAATCAGGACGCATAATGACACAAGAGGAGGAGGGGATCTCAGTGTCTACACTTCGCCATTGAGTCAGTTCCAAAGAGGCAAGAGTTGGTGGAGCTACCCTGCTTGTCTGTAATTACCCAGAAAGCCCTGGGGCAAATCCATGTGGCTGACACGAATGCCTTCCCTCCTCTTTCTCCCTCTCTCTGCCTACACAGCGTAGCGCCATGTGTCTGCAATATGGGAGGTCTCGAAGTCACGGCCTCCGCGTCTCCCTACACTTGAGGGCTACTCCTGCTCGTCTCTCTTCCCTCTACCATATATCTCACTCTGTTCGCCGTGATATATCCGTCCTCTCTTTAGTCTTCGCATTCTCTTTAATCATTTCACTTATTATTATCACAGTATGGGAACAGCCGAGGCGTCTAATTTCCACTGTCTGTATTTCTATGGCCCTTTGAGTCCCTGGTTTCTTAAATCCTGAGGCAGTTCACAGAGATGTAATCAATATTTGCTCAGTAATTTTCTTTTCCGAAGGTCAAATAGTATTGCATGATTGTCTTGTGTAATGCCCATGCTTGTATTGTATGCCTGCCAGAAACACTTTTCGCAGACAAAAGTGGTTCTTAGAATAAAGAACAAGAGATCATGCAAAGCAGTCTATAAAGAACTACAGAGCGTAAACACTTGTGAGGCAGGGTGTATTGCTTTCTTGCCAGTGTGTACTCTTTTCCATACAGGAAGTTGGCCCAGAGAGCTTAAGGAGAACTCAATGGGGTTATCTCTGGGCTGTTTATCTATCCCAGAGTTCCTCCTGAGCAGGGAGTGAAAGCCTTCAAACCGCTACTCCTCTTCCAGCCTGTTTGCTTCAGACGGGTGTGTGAAAAGCGGAGGAGGGGTGTTTGGGACTGTGTGTGTCTGTGTTGAAGCCGAAGCCAAGGAGGGGGGTGGTGGGTGTCTGATGAATAGGAAGACAGGTCTGCTTCTCTGCTCTCCCCACTGTTGGAGCTTCCCATCATGCTTTGCATTCCCCCTCACAGCACTCTTTATGGCCTTGGGTTCGGTGCCAGATCTCTCACACACTTGCCAACAGCAACACATTTTTTTTTGTGAATTCCCACTATTGGCATTTTCCTACTAATGCAGTTCCACATAAAACAGCATGGTAAAATGTGAGAGCATGTGAGAAATTCAGATAAGTTTGTCAGGAAACAGGCTGAAGGCTTTAATTTGACAGCGCACATAACCAGAGCGCGACTGGAGCAACACTGCACAGGCCCACAGACAATAAAAAGTATCAACAGACTGTCAGATGAGGCTTTATGGGTGTAGTCAATATAAACCCCTCTTTACTTTTAGCAGACAGTTGTTTGAATGTCTTTGAACTCCGCATATTGAATTACTTGGAGTGTCAGGAAAAGTGCTATATTGAGTGCCGAAGTGGAAAGAATATTTCCACTAATCTGTATGAGCCAGCACATATAAACAGTAAGTTATAATCACTATTATGCATCACGCACTGCTTCAGTGTCGTCCGGGGAATCATCTGTTTATCTGTTCAGCCAGTCATCTCTCATCCGTTACGTTTTGCAGGATGTGAAGATATTCCGAGCGCTGATCCTGGGCGAGCTGGAAAGAGGGCAGAACCAGTACCAGGCCCTGTGCTTCATCTCCCGCCTCAACCGCAATGAGATCATCCCCAGCGAGTCCATGGCCCGCCTCAGACAGGTATGACACAGAGGTTGAAGGTTTATGAAGTTCAGAGGAATTAAATATTTATGCGACTAAGGGAATCTGAGGGCGTAAACTGAACACCGACCATTCCTATTGTCTTCTCAGAAAAACCCTCAGGCCATTCGCTTGGCGGAGGAGCGGAGAGGACTGGATCAGTTGACCATGAGCGCGGCGGTCAACCTGAGTCGGGCCTCACAGCTCAGCTCCCACATCCACAACATGTGCAGTGAGGCTCGGGAGGCCATTTACACCAGAGAGGCAGATGTCAAACACTGGCTGGACAAAGGTCAGTGTTCATCTGATCTGTTTATCATTCAAACTTGCAAAAGCGCCGTTGGCGGTTTGAGCACAATGTTTGCCTTCTCTCATATCTCTTTCTTTTCTCTCCAGCCTCTCCAGATTGTCTCTGTACTCTGTGTCACTGAACCAACACTGTTTATCACCCCAACACTGTGTATCTCCCCTGTTTCTATCTTTTGGACACCTCTTTCCACTTCATTTTACTGATACGACTCCAAGTATTATCTTCTGGGTTATTTTTTTGCTGATAAGGCTCTGGTGACTGTTCTTGCTATCTATGTTTTCCCTCCTATTTGACTCTTTACATTCCATAAGAATTTTACCATGAACTGAGACAACACTATGAGAAGCTACTGTACATTTAATCTATTTCAGAGACTGAACATAATAAAGACTTATTTAACCATTTGTTTTTAAAATGCAGTTTGTGGCAGGATCCAAATCCTTAATAGCATCAAGTCCAAATTGTCCAGACTGAGGAGAATCCATATGACAGCACTATTGTCCACTGACAGCTTTGTTATAAAGGAAACAATGTTGATGGTCATGGTTCACCAAGCACTCCGCACCGTTATCTGTAGAGGGAATCATAGTAGCATCTCCTTAGCATAACAAAGCTGCCCTTTTACTGCACCATCTCCCCTCTTTTTTAACCACTTTGTTTGCCCTCTCCAGCTCAATACAGTATTTAATTGAGTGAAATCAGAGAGAGAGTGATTCACACAACTGTCTGACAGCGACTTTTGTTTTAAATGCCACAACCACTGATAATGATGCTCCTCTTCTCTTTGTGCTGTAGGAGTGGATGGCTCCATGTTTGAGGTCCTGCCCCAGACAACAGAGATGCCCAGCTTTCAGGCCTGTCATTCAACTAAAGACTTGTGGCAGCCTTGTCTCTGCACATACAGCCTGCGTCTGGAGTGGTATCCATGTCTGTTAAAGTACTGCCGGAGCCGGGACACCACAGGCAAAGGCTCCACCTACAAGTGTGGCATAAAGAGCTGCAGCAAGGGCTACCATTTCACCTACTATGTTCCCCAAAAACAGCTCTGTCTATGGGACGAGGAGACCTAGCATTTTGTTCTGCATGGTTGAGAAAAGAGAAATGCATCTTTTCCCCAAGCCAAGCCAATGCTTCTCCACCCATGCTAGTCAAAGTCAACACAGTCACACTGGAGCTCGGTTTATATGATGCTAAGTGAAGCTGTCTCAGGTGGAGAGTGCTGGGATCCAGATATTCATGCTGAAACAGAAATGAATTCAGGTTCTAAGTGAGACCAAAACCTTTAAGGAGGGACATTCACAGCAGAGCCACTAACTCTAAAAGTCTTCTAGGGGGAAAATGACATATTACTGTCGGCTTAAATGTGATTTATGCTGAGAAGCTGTCACTCTTGTGCCTTTTTATTGAGAAATTATTGGAGCAAATGACACATGACAACAACTATGACCTCTCAAACAAGCTATTGTGTGCACAAAGCTGGACAATGCATTTCTGGTCAGTTAAACACCAGCGGAGGAACAACAGTGTCCCACTCTCACTTAAGGACAAACATAATCTTCCATCCTGGTGAAGGAAAAATTGGATGGGTGGATTTAACTGTCTTATAAAGCTCTGTGAAAAAAAAAACAGTTTATCGCCAGCAAAACGCCGGTTTATGACAATGTAAGCAGGCTGACAAAGAAAATGCTTCTCTAATGCTGGTTTTATTTATTTTGGTTGCAAAGTGAAATTATGGAGGACTATTTTTGTATCTCTTTGTTATGATAACCTCATCAGCTTTCTTCCTTTGTGCATTAAACAAACTCTTAAGTACACCTTTCTAAACCACAGGTCCTTAGTAACAAGAAGTATTCGAACACGTCTCAGAACATCGTAATATCTTGGATTTTGGATGTTGTTTCTCATCCATCTGTCATGCTTCTGTGTTGCCATGTTTTCATTGCTGTACATACAGTGTAGATAAAAAGGTTTATTATCATATTTAATAGTTTAAGTTCTGATCTGCCTTGTCTGTACCCATGGGAGACATCTCATGCCCACATTCTTAGTTTGTCAAGTAAACCAAAGTCAAAAGAAATACCCTCTAAAGAAGGGTATAGATTTTCAGCTTCTAGTCACACGCTCTTCAGTTTGGTGTTTTTCTGCGTTAGGAGCCACTAAAACTGCGGTGTAGCCCTTTTAATAATCTATGCTGCCATCTTCTGGTTAACCAGTGTTTCTTGTGTTTTCTGTTCCCACAGCCAGACGTCTGGTTTTTGGTTTCTGGTTTTGTCTGTCTGCGTCAGCAGTTAAATGTTTATAATTTATGCATTTCAAACCCCTGCTCATTCATGTGTGTAATTCAAGGAGCACTTCTTGAACTTGTAGGACCAAATTAAATTTTGTCTGTCTGTTCACCAGAGCAATAGGCTGGAGCAGGATTTTTTCCCCCCTCCATTTTCATTTCAGTCTTCGCTGCCATATCAAAAGTTCATTTCTGTGTTCTCCGTGTTTGTATGTCCTTCTAACTAAAGAACCAAATGAGTGAAACATTTCTATTTGTGGCCTTCTATGGTGATCAAGTGCCTTAACATTTCCACTGATATTTTTGCTATGTAATTGTAGATTAAGCTGTCAAACATATTTTTTCTATGAAAGAGTTTTGAATATGTTGTAAAAAGTTGCCATAAGGAGAAAATGAAGCAGTTAGGTAATGTACCGTTTAAGAACTGTTTTACATGAATTGTTTCAATAAAGTTTTTCTTTGCACTGCATATACAATGGGTCAATTATTCTGGGTGTGTTTTTTGTGTTAAACAGTATGCAGGAAATAAGGGAAAAGAAGAGAAGAGGGAACATTTAACAAAGGTCCTAGTGTGGGCTCCTTGGCTACCATCATTTTTAATTCTGGTGATGCTGGTGATTGTGTACACGTGGAAAATATGTGCTTGTTGCTCCACTTCTGGGAGGTCAAGCTCAGATGCAGCTGGATTAAAGGGTGGGACTGAATACCTTGCTTGAGGACACTTTGGCAGGGCTCACCGCCAAGGTTTGAATCATAGACATTTATAAACAGTGTTTTAAACAGTCTGGTTTGAATCCTGGTAATGCAGGCAAGATTTCCTCTGCCACCTATTACACATGGTAGAATGTGAAACATAATATCACATCAAATCAAGTTTATTTATAGAGCACATCTTTAAACAACCTAAGTTGACCAAAGTACTGTACTTGTTATAAGACAGGCAATAACCAAAGTAAGACAAAATATCGACTTGTAAAATCAATTTACAAAACAAAAACAAGTAAATCCTAAAAAGCAAAGGAAAACCAGATAACGGCTTGTAAGAGCACAACAAAAGCCATTGAAAAAATGCACATCTTGAGATTTTTCTTAAAAACGTTGAAGGAGGAGGAACATTTTAATGAAAGAGGAAGTTTATTTTAAAGTTTTGGAGCTGCTGAAGACATGATCTCCCGTACCTACTACCCTTGATCATGAAACAGTTAAAAGCCGCAGTTTTGAGGATCTTAGAGGTCTAGAGGGGTCTATTAACAGCAGAGAAGTTCTGAAATACACCCAGGCGCCAACCTATGCATGGCTTTATTAACTAATAAAAGTATATTGAAATCAATTCTGTATTTACAAGGTAGCCAGTGCCGGGTTGCAAGTACCAGTTAGGAGTCTTGCAGATGTTTTCTGCACTATCTGGCCAATACAATGATTTATATATAATATAATCACATCTAACACCAGACAGTTAGCACTGGTGCCCCCCAGGGTTATGCGCCCCCCGCTTTGCTCTTTTCTCTCTACACAAATGACTGCCCCTCAGGAGAACCGTCTGTAAAAGTTTGCAGACGACTCAACTGGGATGGTGATAAGTCTGCATACAGATGGAGAGTTGAACAGCTGGTCCTCTGGTGTAGTCACAACAACCTGGAGTTGAACAGAAAAATGAGGAGATGACAGCGGATCTCAAGAGGAGCCCACCTACACCACCCCCTCCTCACCATACGCAACAGCACAGTGTCTACTTTGAAAACCATCAGGTTTCTGGGATCTCCCAGGATCTGAAATGGACACTCAACATAAAAACAAAAAGGCCCAACAGAAGATGTAATTTTTGTACCAGCTCAGGAAGTTCAATTTGCCCCAGGAGCTGCTGATCCAATTCAGCAATATCCAGCCTGTTCTTTGTACTGCAATTGCTATCTGGTTGGGACTGTCACCAAAAAGGACAGACAACAAGTCAGGACTGCAAAGAAAGTCCTTGGGGCTGGTCTGAATTAGAAAATGGGCAAGTAACATCAATGTAAACCCATCACAGCCAGGATACAACCTGCTCCAACTCCTCCCCTCTGGTAGGCGCTACAGAGCACTGAACGCCAAGACAACCACTCACAAGAACAGTTTCTTTACACAATTCAACATTCATTACTCAAATGAACAACTGGTCTAAAATGAGCAGGAGCAACTGTATATTTTAAACCTGTTAATATTTTATTCCAGCAAATTTCCTCGCTGCTTTATATCACCATCGTCC